>JADLIF010001244.1:0-124006 GCA_016648015.1 Steinernema khuongi
CCAGCTTACGCTGCTCCTCAGCCTTCCGGATACGCCGTCGCCGGAAAATAAGCACGTTCCCTCATTGCCTCTAAGAACGATTGATTTCTCTTTTTGTACAAATGTGGATTTTCCTCATCAATAAACACAGTACAGCAGTCTTCATTTTCAGTCTTCAAACCATCGTTTACAGGCCTTCAGGTAATCTTCGGGATTACCTACGCGTGCGTTCTTTTACCATCTTCTCTGGTACCTTAACGTAGTTCAGCGTGAGGTCGCTTGCGGCGCAGAAGGCTCCCTTTAACTTCCATTTGCGAAATCACGGTATCGTGGTCCGAAAAGTTCAGCTACGTGTTATGGTATCAAAGGGTTATCACTAAAGGCATACTACGTCAAAAGTGTCTAACATAAGGTCTAAATGCTAGACTTATATCTATGACAGCTCTAGCATAGTAAAAACATGAGTGCTCCAAAGTCTGAAGGCTAGCTCGGTTGACCGACCCGGAGTGCGAGGAACACATAGGTTGGCCTTCCACAGGTGAACAGATGTCGAAGCGGCCAGAAAAGTTATGATCTGCACAAAATATGTGTCATTCGGAGCCACAGGCTCACCCATACCGACACATCCAGGACCTCATGATGCAAAGAGAAAGTAAAGGAAGGTTTATGGCGGAACCATCAATTAAAGTCTTATTTTTGTTCACTGTTTCTTGCTTGTGGAAGTGCCAGCCTACCAGCATTGAGTGCCTTCTGAGAAGCTGGAATGTTTCGCCAGTACGGTGCTTGTTAGTGGAATGCGCCGTCCAAATGAAGCTTTAGATGACTGGAACATCTTAGATTCGTTCCGGGTTCAGAAAACGACAGAAGCAAAACAACATACTAGACGTCGGACAGCCGTTGGAACGGCCTTGAAGCTGCAGAGCATAAAAAAAGTGCTAAAAAAGGTATTTGTGCCATGTTGTGTCCCGAGTGAGAGAACACGTTTCTGCAAACTTAAAGCTTCCCGCCGAATCTATCAACTTTTTCACCTTTTTGATTGATAGAAGTTCGTCGAGATCCGCTCCTAAACAGGATTCTTCTTAAACAAATTCTGTATTAAAGCACCGACGTTCCATTGGAAGGCAGCACTCAAGCAGCCATGAAGGTCCTCTTCGTCCTCCTCGTCGCCCTCTTCGGCCTCTCCAACGCCTTCTTCTTCCCGCAACTCGGCGGAGGATGCGGATGCCCGTAAGTCCTCGGAAGCGGCTTCTGATCCTCGGAATCTCATTTCAGTGCTCCTCCCCCTCCTCCTCCGTGCCAGTGTGCTCCCCCGCCGCCTCCTCCTTGTGGAGGCACTGGCGGTTGTGGTGGTGGATACGGCCCTCCTCCTGCAGCCCCGGAGCCTGTTTACGCTCCTCAACCTGCTTATGCTCCTCAGGCAGCGTACGCCCCTCAGTCTTCCGGATACGTCGTGGCCGGAAAATAAGCACAGCTCATTACCTTTCCTAATGTTCTTTTGTTGTGTACAGACCTGGTTTGATGGTTTGAATAAACGATTAAACAGGAAAGACAATCTGAAATAGCTTGCTGAAGATACTGTAGCTTCTCCTTCAGAACGAAGACAAAAACATCATCCTCGCTGGTTGTAATTGCTAACATAAAGGCCGTTCTCAGGGCACTCCTCTACCACAAATACTCATCTCAACCTGATCAACAAGGTTTATTGTTTGGTTATGTACATCTGGAGCGCTACAACACGAAAAATAGCATTTTGCAGGATTGTCATCGAGATACCTCCATTCGTCACTTCTTTTTGGGAGCAGCCTTGACATTCTTCGGGTACTTATCCGGTGTCAAGCCTTTGACCGAGAAGAGTCGCTTCGCGCGCTCCGAGAGGTTTCCACCACACTTGAGATTTCGCGCTGAACAGGATACAGTTAGGTCAAAGGCTACGAAAGGTAACTTACATTCTAGCTCGAACTTCAGGTGATCGAGTCCAAGGACCTCCAACGACTCCACGTCCTTCACCTCGTCCAGATTAATACGCTCAAACACTTTCGGGGGCTGGACGGCTTCCTTTTCGGGCTTCTTCTCAACACTTTTGACACTCTCTTGCTTTGGGACTTCGACGACTTGTTCTGGCTTGGGGTCAACTTTTAATTCCACCTTGACGTTGTCGTCAGAGGGCAAGTTCTCCTTCGCAACTTCCTCGATCAGCTTCGGCTTCTTCACGGACGAGGTAACGTCCTGGAGCCTCCTTTTACGCTTCTTGATGAGCCAGCTGGGTCCGGGCACGTCAATGCCGTCACCATCGGAGTCGGAATCCGAAGTCTCTGCCTTCTCGACGACGGGTTTCTTATCTTTCCCGGCCGCCTTCTTCAGTTCCTCCAGTCCGGCCTCTAACGCATCTTCCGTTCGCGAATCCACGCTGTCATGAGCTTCCTTGAATTTCGGGTCGTTGAATTCGTGCTTGGCCGGTCCTGCCTTCAAGCGCTCGTACTTTTCCTTCTTCTTCAGAGCCTTACGCTTCTCTCTTTCCGCAGCCTTGGCAATCCATTTTCTCAGGCGCTCCTCCTCCTTCACATCTGCGATTCTTCTGCCGTTCAGGTCGCGACACATCAGCTGGTTGGTCGATTTGTGAATGCGAAATGAACGCAACAGGGAGCCAAAGCCTAAACGAAACGATCAGCATCATGGAAACGATCTGTGGCTACAAACCTCCTTTGCCTCCTCGTAACCTGAAGTGCACATGTACGTGTGCTTCTTCGGGCAAGTTTTCCCAATCTTGGACGACCTTCCCACCGCATGTGACGTAGTAGAGCTCCTGTGGGAGCTGGAGCAGGGCGTTGATGGCGCCGGAGTCGGACAGGACGAAGTCCATCTTCAGATCCGCCATGACGTGAAGAGTCCTGAAAACACGGGGTCTTAGGAGAGAGCACGTATATGAGAATACACAGCGGGACGGGAATGCGGTAAATGTAGCACGTATGAAACGCAGAAGGCTGCCTTCTATATATGCTTGCCTTCTGACGTCATCTACATCTACGTCATCTAGAGAAATCTATGATATGGAGGGGATACGAAAGGGGATCCACGTACAGAGAAGGGCCGATCTGCCTCGCCTCTATTCGCCTGCACGTTTTGGTCTTACAGTAGTTCTGACTCTTATCATCACAAGGAGCGACGCGAAACCCATGAAAGCACTGCCACGAACACACGCGGAAGGAACCGAAAGCCCAGCGGCGTGCGAACACCCACATCACGTGAACTCCGCACAAACACAGTAAACGCAGTAAACATTCCGAATTCAGGGAAACCACTGCGGGAGCACACCGTAGAAGTGCGAATCGAAAAGCCCCCTCTCGAGGCAAAGGGTCCTCCCAAGAGGGCGTCGTTGAGGACGGTTTTCCGCGTCGAGTCGCCGGAAAAGACTTTTCCCGAACAAGTGTAAATTGGCTCCGATCTCTCAACTATCGTATTTTCTGTATTTATCGACGAGACTCCGCGTACGGTCACCGCTCAGCTGGTCCCCTTCTTGTCCATATGCTTCCAGCTGTCCGCATATGTCCCTTAATGTACTTAGCCGTCCAAACGATTTATAGACGTTGCACGTCAACGCTTTTTAGGAGATCGCGGCGGCGCACCATTTGATTTGCGACGTGTGAGGGTCCGAGAAAGGAGCGCCGAGTGACGGCGTGAGGTCAAACATCCGCACGCAAGGAGCGCCACGATTGTTCCTTATTGTCGACTGGTCGCCACGAAAGGGCTTCGCACGCGATTTTTCGCGCTTCGGGGCATTCGATTGAATAATAAGTAGGCGCGGATTCCTTTCGCTGGCATGAATACGGTTCTAATGCATTCGCTGTTTTCATTCTTCGCCTCTGACGGCCTTGTTCTCCTTGTATCCTGCACAGCTCTACCATTCCCACCTTTTTCCTCCGGTCCCTGGCATCTCCACTCGCCGCGGCATTGTGCTCGCGTAGACAGTTACTCCTGCGCAACACATTAATCTTTTTGTCTTAACAAACGGCCTCCAACTGTCTTCCATTCATTTCCCCGCTCTCCGTTCCCCTTGGCCCCATCCGACACCATTCGAGAAGCTATAGTCCATATGGGACCCCGCCACGTTTTTTGCCGTTTTGTTACTTGGCGGACCGCCTGGAAGTGAGAAGATCAACGCCGCTTTGTAACTAATTATACGTATTCCGGCGAGCGTTCCTCTGCTCCGATCGGACTGGCTGAGTGCACGGGAAGAGCTCTCAGCCCATCGCCTCCGCCGCCCGATAGTGTTGGTCAAAAAACAGCCGCGGTTTTTATAGCTTGTTTGTTTCATGCGCCTATAGTCGGATATCGAATCTCTTCCGGATATATCGCAGTGCCAGGGCTGCTTCACCCCTTATCTGCAGTGATTCATGCTCCCGTTGTGGACATTACAACTCTGCAACCGCTGGTTCCGAGTTTCCTGTTTCCTGAATCACCCGGCGAATCATCGCCTGTTCGATGTTCCGCCAGAACCTAATTCCGTCTTGTTTATTATCACTTTGCCCCAGATTCTCGTTGGCACCCGCTGTCCCTTAGGACACATTCCATCAGCACCTGCCGGTTGCACTACGGCCAGCGTCAAAACAGCCCTCAAATTTTTTGCTCTCCCCGCTTTCCGTTCCATCACTCCTAGGACGTGAGCGGAGAGACCATCTTCCCCCTCGGTTTATTTCTGGAAGTCGGACTAATGTCCAGCAAATGAGATTATATTCGCATTTTGCCCGAAGTCGTCTATCTTGTCTTCGGTCAACTCTTGAGTTTATAGAGCGGCCTTCTCCGCTGGGAACATCTGTGGGGGTGAGCCATTCCTCCGCCGAACTCATCTGTTCACGGAGGATCGATACGTGAATCGTCGCCGTTTCCTATTTTCTTTGTTTCAATCCAGCTGCTAACTGGGCAAGATATTTCTGTTTACTGCTTCGCGTCTCCGGGTGCCTTATTGTTGGAAAAGACCGAACTTTTTCAATTAGTTTTGTCCCAAGGGCGGCCAGGGACTCACTGGATTTGTGTTATGCGTCGTCCGAAGACGTCTCCCTCCCTTAAGACCTCAAAATAAGTTTTCTCCCTGTCATCATCGGCCTTTGTTTACTTTTTCGCGATCATTGATGACTAATTTCATTAGTGTTCTTGTGCTCCTTCCGTCCTTTCTTCGACACTACCGTCTAATGAGTCATCTCGCGCATCTGGTCGCGCTCCTCGATCCTTTTGCCGTTCAAGCAACTGGTCCACTGAACTCCCTGACCAGCTTTACTATTTGCATAATGAGTCGGTCGTTTGTCTTTCCTCTCTCTTATCTTCTGAGACCCCTCTCCCTTCGCTCGATTCCATTCTCCCTTTTTGGTGTCGCTTTCAGCATTGACGGTTTTGCTGTAAAGTGCTATTAAAATGACGTCTCCTGTCACGTTCCGCTCTGCTTGACTTCTAGCCTTCCTTATGCCGATTTCGGTCACACTGCAAACGCCACAGCTGCTTTCCCACGCCACTCTGCTGGATTTGGATACTTTTAAATTGTCTGTCCAGTTTTAAGGCGGGAGAAGAGACACAAACAGATTGATGACCTTGGTGGAATAGCATGTGCCACGCGATAAATACGTTTCCTCGTGTCGCGAAAGAAAAACGAAACGATATGTCATTTGGTCTACAAACATTAGATACAAGTGGAAAACACAGCAAAACTATAGTAACGTTCATAACCACGTGCGACGGCGACGGCGACAAGGTGTTCATAACCGCAAGCGATCGTCGCGGCGACGGTCGCTCGTTTTCCGAGCGACGAGCGACCGTCGCGCGCGACGGCCTTTGTTCGCGTCGCTTGAATTGGATTTTGAGCGACGGCGACGAGCGATGGCGATGGCGATCGCTTATGTCGCCGTCGCGCGTGGTTATGAACGTTCCTTATGTCCTGCCCGGAAGCACGGCCGTTTATAGCGACATTTTTGAAGGAGAGCCCTCCCTCTCACGCGAGAAGACAACGAGATTGTGTTCATTGTGCGAACCGGCGGCATATCGTCGCTACTTCGTTGCGGGACCCTGGCGGAGAGTATTTGGAGGCAGCGAGAAGCATTCAAAATTTGCCTGCAATTTCCAGGCGTTTGCATCGTTCACTTTATTCCGCTGACGAGTGCTGTCTTTAGACAGAGACATTGAGCGTCTGTTGTCTAGAAACCCCTCGCTTGCTTTCACGTAACGTATCCTCAGATTGTGAATCGCAGCAGCTGGCCGCGGCTCACAATGCGCTCGTCTTCTGCTAGCGCCTTTCGAATCTCTCTGGAAAGGGCCATAAATGATTACAGAGGACCGGAAACCGTTGTCAAGAATGGGACGGCTGTGCCCGGGTAAGCGACTTTGTATTTTTTTGGAAGTTCGACTTTCTTTTCAGGTTTCTTGTCGATGCCTTCACCTTCCTCGAGACGCACAAATATTTCGACCACGAAGGAGTATTCCGGAAGGAAGGAGCATATTCTCGCTTGGGCTGTCTGGAGACTGTGGTACTTGGCCATCACACATTAAGCGCCGTGGCGGACCTCACTGTACTGGATGTATGCTGTTTGATAAAAAGGTTCCTGCGTTCACTGGAGACACCTCTTCTCCGAAATCTGGAACATAACCTGTTATCATCGACAAATGCCGGCAATGTATCATTGCAAGATAAGGTGGCCATTAGGATGCTCCTGACGTTGGTTGGGGCCATGGAATCCAAAGTCACCACCACATTGTCGTACCTTATGGATAAGCTGCACGAGGTTTGCATGAGCCGTTTCTTTATATCTCAATTTAATTAGATGCATTTCAGCTTCTGAAACATGAACACAAGACAAAAATGAATGCTGCTAGCCTCGGCTCCATACTCGCCCCATGCTTATTTGGCGGTGAGGTTCCTATTCCTGTCAGGCAACAGAAGGCGAGCGATAAATGCAAACCGGTGCGTCAATTAACCGTACTTTTCTTCTAGTATTTCATATGACTTTTGCAGACACGGTCATTGGAAGCAGAGAAACGGACCAAAGAGCGGCAATCTAGTGTCATCGAGATCCTAATACAATACCATAAACTCATAGGTCCGGATGGTGCAGTTTTTGTCCGAAAAGAGCTCCCGAGAAACCTCGTACCCAAACAGCTGAGGTATGTAAGGCTTTTAGTAGGATTTTCTTATATTCTGTTTTAGGGGGGGCCGCTGTGCAGTGGAACGCTGCGTAGACATGAACGAAGTCAAAAGGAAGGAGAAAAGGTCTTCATCTGTTGCGCGCATTCTCAAAGGACTGCCGAAGTTCCGCCGATCTTCATCCACAAACCGTAGATCCTCAGTGGAAAGTGCTTTAAGCGGTGGAATATCGTTCTCCTCGTTAACGTCGAAGCTGATTGAAGGACGGCCCTCAAGCCACGTTGTTCCCCTAACATCTACAGCTCTTGTCCGAATGGATCCGAGCGACGAAGACGTCTTCAAGCCTGGCTCCCTTGAAGAATCTCCACCGCCCCTACCTGTAGTGCCCGTTTTGATAGCTCTGATGTGACTTTGACGTTTCAGAAATCTGTCTCGCCTTCGATTGAAACATCTCCTGGTACTTCAGACAAGGCCGTTTTGATATGGCCGTCACCGGCAATGGAACCCGATGAAATGTCCGTGTAAGTCCTATAATTGTGCTGCAAAGACTACCTGCCAAGTGTTTAAGGCGTTCCATCCCTGCAGCATCGAGCGCTTCGTCGGGCTCCCGGACCCCTGCGTACAAACGGCCAACCAACTCGCTGAGCCAAACTGATCGTCTTTTGAAACGCAGTTCTACTAAAGCCTCTACGAAGTCTGCCGATTCTCCAAGCACGGAGAAGATCCTTCGCAATAGAATGCTCTCCGGTGATAGTTCAGCCAAACTGATAGCGAACAAGCCGAAGAACGAACGCGCCTCACGTCGCCACACTGCACCGATACGCTTCCTGCAGAGGAATCAACCCAATACGCTAAAGAACGGTTTAGACAGGAAGAAGTGTAAGCGATACTACCTTTTACGATTACTACATATGTCCATTTCTAGCGGCTCCTATACGACGAAACAATACGGTTATTTATAAGGCGAGTGCTGGTGAAATAAACGATGAGAATTGCGAGCAGCTAGCTGACCTGGATATCAACATGGACGATTCAAGGAACTTTGTACGTCCATTGTCGTAATTCCAGTGGTCACTTCTTTCTTTTAGGTTTCCTCTGACACCCTCCTACGGCCAAAAAGGTTTAACAGGAGGAAGGAAACATTGAAGAGGGACAACGACAAAAATCCAGTGTTTCTCGACGTGTCGGATACGACGGACGACGCGGAGCTAACGCCTAAGGCTACTCCCGAACGGGCCAGTTGCTCTGCGTCGAACACCTCAAGGGATTCGAACGGTTTGGTTCTCAGATAATTGCAGTTTATCAAGTACGTGATTTAGTCTCCAAGGAAATACCGAACGACGATCATCTCTTCAAGCAGCCGTTGCATATTCCCAGGCGATTCAGATCTCAACAGCGCAAGAACGAGGAGCTGATACAGGCTTCTACCGAGAGCGAAGAATGGGTGCGGAGTGCAGCGGCCATTAGTGTAAGCAGTAACTGGTTCATTTCGAAGTAAGATTGAAGCTTTTAGCGAATTGAACGAGCGAAGGAGCTGGCAACGTTCAACAGACCCAGTGTGGCAGCCTGTGAAGCCTCCGGCATCGTCAGCAGGCGCATTGCCGCCATTGAGTCCGACAAACACAAGGTACGTGAAGCTGCTTTGAATTTAGAAGTTGTCTCTGTTAAGCTGTGATCTAGACAGACACCAAGATGTACATTCCGACGTCGACCTTATCCCGACAGTGCCTATAGAAGCTTGTGATTGTGTTCATTGCTGTTATGTTTATTGTCGTCTATTGGGTTTGTGGAAATATAATTTCCCATAATTCAAAGTTCTGTCTTTCGCATTACTTGGGAACACAAACCAGACGTCGAGGGCGAGGACTCTTCCCTCTTCCCCATAGATGTGTTGTCGACTCCTATTCCTATTTAACGACTTCTAAATCGTGCCTTGAGGAGAGCCAGGAAGGAAATTCGCAATGCAACATTTGCGAGGAAAGCAATTCTCTCGTGCTAGTGTATCACTTGAGAAAACGAGTTCGCCCTCGCTACAAATCAACGGAATCTATCAACTTTTTCACCTTTTTGATTGATAGAAGTTCGTCGAGATCCGCTCCTAAACAGGATTCTTCTTAAACAAATGCTGTATTAAAGCACCGACGTTCCTTTGGAAGGCAGCACTCAAGCAGCCATGAAGGTCCTCCTCGTCCTCCTCGTCGCCCTCTTCGGCCTCTCCAACGCCTTCTTCTTCCCGCAGCTCGGCGGAGGATGCGGATGCCCGTAAGTCCTCGGAAGCGGCTTCTGATCCTAGGAATCGCATTTCAGTGCTCCTCCCCCTCCTCCTCCGTGCCAGTGTGCTCCTCCTCCGCCTCCCCCTCCTCCGGCTTGCGGAGGAGGCTGCGGTGCTCCACCTCCTCCTCCTCCTCCCCCTCCGGCTCCTTGTGGTGGCGCCGGCGGTTGCGGCGGTGGATACGGTCCCCCGCAGCCTGCTTACCCTCCTCAGGCAGCGTACGCCCCTCAGTCTTCCGGATACGTCGTCGCCGGAAAATAAGCACTGCTCAACTTTCCTAATGTTCTTTTTGTTGTATGCGGACTTTGGTCCATACTTTTGATAAAGCATGAAGCGAAGGCCGAGTTCTCCTTATTCAATGCAGCTAAGAAGGCCTCAGAAAGGGACAAGGTTTCAAAAAGGGGGAAGTTTAAACTGAAAGCTCGTCCTTTGTGCTGATCAGTTCACTTCATTTCAACACTTCGGAAGCCGCCCCCGGTTATACTCCTATCAATCGCTACTCGAAAGATGGAAAGAGCGTCCTTTTACACAGAAATTTATTCTTCATCGTTGTTTAATCGGACAAAGCACTTAACCAGAGATAGCGTACGATCCTTGGCTCTGGGCAGTTGCGTAGCCTCCTTGATTCTGAGGAAGAGCGTAGCTTCCTTGGTTCTGACTGCCGACGTACTGGTCCTGGTTGTTCGCTATGGCGTACGATCCCTGATTGTGCTGAGAAACGTATCCACCCTGGTTCTGCGCGCTGGTATAGGAACCCTGGTTCTGGCCTGACGCATAGCTGCCCAGATTCTGCGAAGAAACGTAGCCTCCTTGAGCCTGAGGACGGGCATATCCACCCTGGCTGGGGACGCGAACATATCCACTTTGATGACTGACATATCCGCCTTGGTTTTGGCTGCTGGCGTAAGTTCCTTGGTTTTGCGCCGAAGCGTACGATCCCAGCGAGGAGACGTATCCAGCCTTGTTTTGAGCGCTGACGTACGATCCTTGATTCTGGCTGCTCACGTACGATCCCTGGCTCGGCTTCTGGGCATACGCTCCTTGGCTCTGAGCGCTAACATATGATCCTTGAGTCTGCGGCTTGGCGTAAGCTCCTTGGCTCTGGCTGCTGGCGTAGGATCCAGCATTCTGGCTTGCGACATATCCTCCCTGGCTCTGGCTACTGGCATAGGATCCTTGGCTCGGTGTGTTCACGTAAGATCCTTGGCTTTGAGCAGAGGCGTAGCTGCCCTGGCTTTGGGGACGAGCGTATCCTCCTTGGCTCTGGCTGCTAGCGTACGCGCCTTGGTTCTGCGCTGAAGCGTACGATCCCGGGGAGACGTATCCAGCCTTGTTTTGAGCGCTGACGTAAGATCCTTGGTCCTGGCTGCTCACATACGCTCCCTGGCTCTGGGGACGGACATATCCGGACTGCTGGGTCACGTATCCTCCTTGGTTCTGCGCGCTGGCATATCCACCCTGGCTAGCGACGTATGCTCCTTGGGCCTGGGGACGGACGTAAGAATCACCACCACACTCTCCTCCAGCACAAGGATCCGGGGGAGGCGCGCTGCCGTAGGAAGCCGAAGGAGCACATGGGCACGGGGCCTGCGAATAATCTCTAAAATGACTTCCGTCTACAGTATCCCGAGGAGCTCTACTTACGCGCACTGGCAGCCTCCTTGGGGCAGAAGGAACGCGCTGGAGGCGCCGACGAAAGCCAAGAGGAGAAGGGCCGTCTTCATGTCGAGAAGATTGTACCGATGAAGGGAAAGACTCTCTATTTATACAATTCAAGCCGCCGCCATTTTTCTGGCGCGATTTCGGAAGCGCGCCGAACGCGACATGAAGAAGTGCGCCTTCTGTCAAGGAGCAGGTTCGAGGAAGTGGTCGACGCTTCGGAACTGATTAATTGGAGGGGGAACGCGTGTGGGATCGCTGTAGAGGCGCGAAGGACATGAGCTAATCAGTGCGTAAGTAAGGCGTTTTTATGGAATGCGACGGGCACTACTTGAACGCGATCAGGTTTTTGGTGTGAGTTTTGGAACGCGCTGGATCTCTTGCGATCGTTGATGGCTTACGCGACATTCTTGAAGACGTAAAAAGCGACAAGGAAGAACGGACAGGATAAAAGACATGGGAAGTGTGTCGAATTGGTGGGTGAAACACCCATGCGACTCTGAGCGCTTCTTTCCCTTGGCTTTACGATTCGTTTGACGTCTCTTGGTAGTTCTGGTAGTTCTTTCATCATGAAGTCAACAGTCATGATATAAAGTTTAAGCTGTAGATGAACCGACGTTTCCCATGGCGTGAGCTTCGATGACATCAAATAAGTTCAGTTAGATGCTTCTTCGACGCTTCCATGGACGCCTAGTAGCTAACCTTCAAAAATTTTACTTCACATTTTCTTCCTAGGCTTTGCTTAGAAGGTTCTAAGGGTCTTGGACTTTATTTGACCGCCGAAATCCCATGGAGGCGAACAACGAAGAAGAATTGAAAGAATTGAAAGATGAACTAAGACAGGCCTTTTAAGGCTTTCAAGGTGCGCTTTTCCAACTTGGCAAGTTTCCCCACTTATCGGATAATGAAACTGAAGTCCTAAGCTAAGTGTTGCATTTGTTAGGCGGCTAGGTTTGTAATTGTCATACCCATCATAGAAGCAACCCTTCTGCCCTCTTTTTCCGTTCTTGGTTCCCTTCTTTGAGTTCTGAGCTCATTTATCGGACACTGTATGTGTCATCAAAGAATGTGCTCCATAAAGAAGACAACTGCAACATCGATGTGACATCATGGAAGGTGATTTATTTCTCTCTATACACAAACACAAGATTCTGGGAAAGTCGTCTACTTTCCGGTGACGTAACCGTTTCCCTGAGGCGCGCCAATAACCGGTTGTGCGGGAGCGACGTAACCTCCTTGGACGGGACCCACCACGGGCTGTGCAGGGGCAACGTATCCGCCCTGAGGGACAGCGGGAGCGAGGGCGATGGGCTCCTGGGCGACGAGGGCTGGAAAGACTGGCGGTGGAAGGGTTTGCCTATGTGTTAAGCTCACCATCAGAAGGAGGTGGGGGAGGAGGAGCCTGGTTGTAGCCCTGGAAGGCGGAAGAAGGATTCACAACTGAAACTTCATTGATTAGAAGACTTTCAATTGGTGCTTTTATTAAGATTGGTGCCATGATCTACAAGTTGTGCTTACCGGGGGCTGCTTGAGGGCCCTGGTCGTAGGTGGGTTGAGGAGGAGGAGGGGGAGGTCCTTGGTTGTAGTTCTGAGCAAAGGGAGCGTTTACAACTGCAACAAAACAGATGAATTAAGAAGGAACTGCTGGGGCTACCAGGAGCGGAGTTGTAGATGGGAGCTGGAGGCGGCAAAGCGTATCCAGAAGCAGGAGGGGGAGGAGGAGCAGCATAGGCACCGCCGCCACATCCGCCAGAAGCACCTCCGCAAGGAGCTGGAGGTGGTGGGGGAGGGGGAGCGTCACAGCCTCCTCCACAAGCCGGAGGAGGAGGAGCACACTGGCACGGAGGAGGAGGCGGATGAGGACTGAAAGAGGATTCTTGGAAACAGAAGACCCTTCTGTGGACTTACGCGCATCCACATCCGGCGCCTCCGCCCATCTGCGGGAAGAAGAAGGCGTTGGAGAAGCCAAAGAGGGCGACGAGGAGGACGAGGGAGCTCTTCATGGTGCTTAGAGACGACTCTGGGCGAATCTGCTTGGACCCGAGAAGCACATCTCCTTTTAAGCGGATAGAGAAGAGGTAAACAGATAGGAACCCGTATTTGCCTTGGGTGCGACTCGCTCGTCGGGAGAAGATAGATCGATCGAAAGCTGAGATTGCGTTCGAAGGGATCAACAAAAAGTTCGTAGATCGGAAGCAGAGAAGCTCCGAAAGCTTGTTCCTTTTTTTATTACCGGTATTCTGGCTTCGCGGAGATAAGTTTGATGTAAACAACCAATCTCTGCGTACCCATAACACACAAGAACATCAGTGATTGGGTAGTTGCAAGAACAATCTTATATCAACAAGAGTACTCCGCAATGTTAATAGTAATGCCTGTAATAATGTCTGTCCCACTTGTAACTTCCTTTATTCAGTTGAGGATTTCCCTTCCCTTCCGTGCCAATCGCATAGTTTTGCAAGTGGCCTATCAGGCTCTAGAAGGTCTAAATAGTACAAAAACACGCTTCCAGAGTACGTAGCTTTAATATGTAACATAAACAGTTGATCCCACCATACCACTCTAAATGAAATCGAGACAGTCATGAAACATTTTCCCTCCTGTTTTCCTCCAGGTGTTTCATAATGACAATATGATTCCCTGTTTTATCTAAAGCGCACGCTTCATGTCCAACTCCAACTTCAGTACGTTGGTGCTAACCATTATTAGGTCACCAATGATTACAGCAGTGATCACAGGATACGATGCCATAGGTGCGGTCGTACTTTAGTCCAAATCCCATCTTCAGATCCCCTTCTGATTTCAAAGCTGACATTTTGGCTCGGAGTTCGACACCAAACAACCACACTATCGCAACTATAGTCCTACAAACCAGTCGCTGTTTAGAGCAAATTACAAAGGCTGTGTAAACGACTTTATTTTGTACATCACGGCATCCCACTTTGTACACCAACACACTGGACATTGAAGGGGCTTAGACTCTTCCGGTGACGTATCCTCCTTGAGCAGGGGCGGGGGCAACAACGGCCTGAGCGGGACCGGCGTATCCTTGAGGAGGAGGTCCTTGGTTGTAGGCGCCCTGGGCCGGGGGAGGAGGTCCCTGTTGGTAGTTCTGGGGAACGGGGGCGTTAACAACTGGAATCATAGAGTGGGATGACGACGACGTTTGTAATCCTTACCAGGCGCTTCTTGAGGGACCTGGTTGTAGGTGGGCGGAGGAGGGGGAGGAGGTGCCTGCTGCTCGGCGGCCGGGGCTACTTCAACTTGAGAGCTGACAGCTGGAACATGCTCGGTTGTAGGAATGGTCAAAAACGTAATCCTTACGAAGGGGCTGAGGAGGGGCCTGGGGTTCAACGTTAACGTTGCTCTCCACGGAATTCAAAACTGAAAACGGATTTAAGATTGGTGGGGACGTTGCTATCCCTCACCTGGAGCTGGAACGCCTTGGTTATAAGCGACCTGGGGAGGATTGGGAGGAGGTCCCTGCTGATAGGTGGCCTGGGGAGGAGGGGGAGGTCCTTGGTTGTAGTTCTGGGCGATGGGACCGTTCAGAACTACAAAAGAAGAGTGAAATCAATGAAGAGCTGGTAGGGCTTACCGGGAGGTTGGTTGTAAACCGGAGGAGGAGGAGGGGGAGGCAGCGACTGCTGGGGAGGCAAAGCGTATCCAGAAACAGGAGGGAGAGGAGGAGCAGCATAGGCACCGCCGCCACATCCGCCAGAAGCACCTCCGCAAGGAGCTGGAGGTGGTGGGGGAGGAGGAGCGTCACAGCCTCCTCCACAAGCCGGAGGAGGAGGAGGAGCACAGTTGCACGGGGGAGGAGGCGGATGAGGACTGAAAGAAGATTCTTAGAAACAGAAGACCCTTCTGGGACTTACGCGCATCCACATCCTCCGCCACCACCGAGCTGCGGGAAGAAGAAGGCGTTGGAGAAGCCGAAGAGGGCGACGAGGAGGACGAGGGAGCTCTTCATGGTGCTTGGAGGCGACTCTGGGCGAATCTGCTTATGCCTGGCATAAGAAATCCTTTTATACCTGCTAGAGCGGAAGAAATCCTATAGGAACCGGTCGAAATGTTGCGATTTTATCGTGGGGACGGGCTTTGATTGATCGCGGAGGGGACGCATGGGTAAGAACTTTTGTCGCTCCTTGCATCTTCGTGATTTGTTTGCGCCAAACTGGTGCAGGTTCTGGTTTCACTGGTTGTTTAGGTTCATAGAGTGCAGTATAAGCGTAGTTTTTAGATTATTCGAGCGCATTAGCAGCTTTGAACTCAGAAAATCACATTCAAATCCTAGAACTCTTCGAAGACCTGCTCTACACAGTAACTATTGGCGGTTTCTGCATTGGCAATTTCGAGCCATGGCATAGAAATGATAGATATGACCGGTAGTACCGTATCTATTGGCGGCTCTACATTGGCGACCTCAATACTTCAGATCGGCCAATGTGATCATGAAAGGGCGTTTTACTTTGAGAAGTTATGCCAAGGTAACTAACTGCTACATGGTTACGGTAATTGGCTTTGCCCGTGGTAATCGAGACGGTGGTCAGAGACGGCGAGAACCAAGAACCGAATGAGCCTAAACGGAAGTACAAGGTGGCTATCGATGCGGATGGATCAAGCACTACTGCAGCATTACTGTAACGTCTACTAGACACAAAAGTGCATCCAGTCTGGAAAAGTCCCAAGCATAGAGGGAGCAGATCAGCCTCTTGGAGGGGTCCTTCCCACTAAGACCTTCTCTTGATCAGATTCTAAGACGGACAAGAATTGTGATGACTTGGACTGATCCACTGTGAAGCTGACCAGTATACGGTATTTGTATCAAATGTGCACACATGAAATGCTGTTTATCACATTAAATGTCGTCGAACACTATAATCGCCTTTTAATTGTTCCATTGTTGAAGATTAATCGCTTTTTCAATTTGATCCTGTGCGACCCTGCTTGTTGTTGTCGGTATTCGCACTGCCTTAGGTCGCAGTACAGCTCTACCAGATCTCCAACAGTTCGTTGGGGGAGCCATCGGCGCTGAATCTCGAAAAAGTTCTTTCCGTATGTCCTGAATCCCTTCTTGAAAGCCATCCACTCGTCGCAGCTGAAAGGTTTCTCAGACAGGCTTCTCGTCCTGTGGGTCGCATTCCTTTGGGTCCCATCGCGAAAGAGGCTTACGGCTCTGTCCACGTCGTAGTCCGCGGCGTAGAGCGAGGATAGAAGTACCTCTTCATTGGAAAAGGGAAGGTCGTCTTCTGTTTGGATCCTTCTCCTGAGTTCAATGACCTTGAGGTCATCCTCTTCCGGGATCCAGATGGTCTTGACGCGACCAGGAGATGCTTCTAGGAGGGGCTGCTTCTCGTCAGGAGATGCTCCTAGGAACTTGGGAATATCGGCTTGGAATCTATTGCCGATTCGTCCTTGGTACTCGCGCTCTGCGTAGTCGCACTGCTTTAGGTTGCAGAACACCTCCACAAGCTCGCCAACACTTCGTTGTGGGAGCCATCGACGCTGGATGAGGAAAAAGTTCTCGCCATGTTTTCTGAATCCCTTCTTGAAGGCGACCCACTCTTTGTCGCTGAACGGTTTCTTGTCAGTTGAATTCGCGTGGGTCCTGTCGCGAAGGAGGCGTGTGGCTCTGTCCACGTCGAAGTCCGCGGCGTAGAGCGAAGATAGGAGTTCTTCTTCGTGGGAGAAGGGGAGGTCTTCTTCTGTTTGGATCCTTCTTCTGAGTTCATCAGCCTTCTCGTGGTTCTCTTCCGGGACCCAGATGGTCTCGTCGCGATCAGGATATGCTTCTAGGAGCTGTTGCTTCTCGTCAGCAGTTCTTTCTACAAAGTTGGGAATGTCGGCTTGGAATCCATCCCCGATTCGTTCACGGCATTCGCGATTCTCCGCAGCTGCAACAGAGGAACAAGACGAGCTTGGAGTGTGGCTATTGGAGGGGGTGGACGATTCTCTAAGGATCTTCTTCTTTGCAACTTGCTTCGTGGATCGGCGACTCATGACAATGAAATTAGAAGATGAGCGTGTCATGTGAAGGTATCATGTTTATTTATGCAAAGCGATACATCCTTAAAAGCGATGCCTTGAAGGGATGCGATGCGATGCGATGTCACCGGGCATTCCCCTATGCAACTTTCCAATGCGAAGAAGGCCACGGTAGAACTTCGAAGAAAATGAGGGCCTGGAGGAGGGGATGGTGTTACAGTTTATGATATTCATAAGCCCAACGTTGAAACTAAGAACACTGGCTTTTGTGGATTCCCGATTAGTCAGAGGACATGAATCCAAGTCAATATGTAGATGTGGTGGTCCACTGTGCAAAAATGATTTACTCTAGAAAAAGACTCCGATTCTGTACAGGAAATGAGTGGAATGATTTCTTCACGAGTCGCCTTCTTGAGGAAAAACTCTAGATCCTTCCGGTGACGTATCCTCCTTGAGCGGGAGCGGGGGCGACGGCGGCCTGAGCGGGGCCGACGTATCCTTGAGGAGGTCCCTGCTGGTAGTTCTGGGCGACGGGCGCGTTAACAACTAAAAGCAGAGCTTGGATTCGAAAAGATGATGTTGACTCTTACTAGGGGCTTCTTGAGGGGCCTGGTTGTAGGTGGCCTGGGGAGGAGGTCCCTGTTGGTAGGTGGCCTGGGGAGGAGGTCCCTGTTGGTAGGTGGCCTGGGGAGGAGGGGGAGGTCCTTGGTTGTAGTTCTGGGCGACGGGAGCGTTTACAACTGCAAGAGAAGAGAGGCTCAAGAAGGAGCTACTAAGGCCTACCGGGAGCAGGCGGGGCCTGGTTGTAGGCGACCGGGGGAGGAGGAGGGTAGGCTCCGCCGCCACATCCGCTAGGAGCTCCTCCACAGGGAGCCGGAGGAGGAGGTGGCGGAGGAGGAGCACAGTTGCAGGCAGGTGGAGGGGGAGGAGGACTAAAAGAGGACTTTAAGAAGCTTGTTTTAGATTTTGAAGCGCTCACGGGCATCCGCATCCTGCGTTCTGCTGCGGGAAGAAGAAGGCGTTGGAGAAGCCGAAGAGGGCGACGAAGAGAACGGTGGTGGCGGTCTTCATTGCTGAGATGAGACTGAGCTGTCTTAGACTCCGCCAAAGCTGCTTTATATCTTCATCGCCAAGCAGGTATCAGAGGGAAAATCAGGTAAGAAAATGGGTGCTTACCGGTTTGCGATCTCGTCTCAAGGTCGCCTTTTTTTTCTTCGCCGACGGTCAGTCGGGAAGTGGGTAATTTGTCGCCGTGTCTTCAAAGTGCAATTTCAATGCAAAATTGAACGGTCTTCTGTGTGATAAACCCACTAAAAAGAGCATTAGAACCTTCCTGGAAAGAGGCGTACAAAGCCTATAAGCAAGGAGCATAATCACAGGCTCTATTACAACTCGCATTTATATCCATTTTCACTGTTTCTAACAGCCTCGCTATAAGATCCTGACATAAGAACCTGACATAATTCGAAAGGAATCATTTATGAATTGACAATCGTAAATGGTTTTCACTGTGCTTTGTAACTTTCGCAACCATAGTAGAGCATATATAGTGTTGGGCGTGTTAGGGAATGACAAACAGTATAGGTTTTATAGTAATCTCAAAATTCGTGTGCTAACAAGTAATATCATGACCCCCATTGCATCATTTATTTCGCTGTTTTGTCCTCGGCATCACTTGTTGAGGGCGAGCTGCGGTAGAAGTTAGGCTATATTCGTGATCGAATTTTCTCGTCGCTCCTTGAGCAGGTGCAACACACAACAGTTGTTTGAGCAACTTTGGGCGCAGTCGTAGCTGGTAGGTTTCTGGTACGACGTCCTCATTGGCGATGAGGCAGCATTCCATTTCAAGTCATGTGTTTACAAAAGATTTACTCAGGAAAACGAGACCGTATCTGTACAGTAAATGTTTGGGATGGATGCAGGGATTTAGACTCTTCCGGTGACGTATCTTCCCTGAGCAGGGGCGGGGGCGACGGCTGCCTGAGCGGGGCCGACGTATCCTTGAGGAGGTCCTTGGTTGTAGGCGCCCTGAGCTGAGGCGACGTTCTGGACGACAGGGGCGTTAACAACTGAAAGAAGAGCTTGTATTGGAAAAGATAATGTTGGTACTTACCGGGAGCTGCTTGAGGGGCCTGGTTGTAGGTGGGCTGAGGAGGGGGAGGAGGTCCCTGTTGGTAGGTGGCCTGGGGAGGAGGGGGAGGTCCTTGGTTGTAGTTCTGGGCGACGGGAGCGTTTACAACTGCAAGAGAAGAGAGGCTCAAGAAGGAGCTACTAAGGCCTACCGGGAGCAGGCGGGGCCTGGTTGTAGGCGACCGGGGGAGGAGGAGGGTAGGCTCCGCCGCCACATCCGCTAGGAGCTCCTCCACAAGGAGCCGGAGGAGGAGGTGGCGGAGGAGGAGCACAGTTGCAGGCAGGTGGTGGAGGAGGAGGACTAAAAGAGGACTCTTAAAGGCTTGCTTTAGATCTGAAAGCACTCACGGGCATCCACATCCTGCGTTCTGCTGCGGGAAGAAGAAGGCGTTGGAGAAGCCAAAGAGGGCGACGAGGAGGACGAGGGAGCTCTTCATGGTGCTTAGAGACGACACTGGGCGAATCTGCTTCTCGCGGCCGAGAGTCTCTCTTTATAGGCATTTGCAGGCGGAAGAATACGCGCGAAACCCGTTGGTGATCGGTAAAGTCCATTCGCTCGGATTAGGGAATTAGTAGCATGGGCGAGTTTTCGTCTTGTCTCGTTTTCTTTTCGCTACTCCGCATAATTGATGGACGCTTTGTGGGTATTTAGTTGCAACGCCGACGGAACGCACGTCTTTAGGTGGACAAAAAGTGATCGCGGAGATTGATGTGAGCTGTTTGATCTGAGAAGGACGGAAGCTGCTGGTGAAGAGTGCTTAAATACTTAGAGAAATCTGCCATAATGTGTGGTGAGCAAAGCATTTCGGTAGCAAATAGTCGCTACAGATTGAAACTGTGACCCATCGGGTTCAGAGCTAATCACAACCATATGTAACCTATTCTACCGTAACCCCCAAAATATGCGACTTGTACAAATACAAGTACATACGTACATTCCCGAAGCTTAGAAGTACATAGCTTTGACTCTCAAGTGACTACCTCTTTACACGGAGACGGGTGTATCATTAGTGAATTATGACTCATGATTCATGAGTGAATCGCGCATTGTCAGATATGCAAATTAACTGTTTCTCATGTTCTTAGTGCTTTGACTGTCCTACCTGTATGAATAGATGCAACACCCAGTGTTCCAACAAGACATATGAATTTTCTGAGGATCTTTACTATTTCCAATTTTTACAGGCAGATCGAAATTTAAAGGAAGAGCTTCATCTTATTTCCTTCCGGCGGTGGCGTATCCAGAAGCAGGAGGGGGAGGGGGAGCAGCGTATCCACCGCCACCACATCCGCCAGAAGCACCACCACAAGGAGCCGGAGGGGGAGGAGGAGGGGGAGCGTCACAGCCTCCTCCACATGCCGGGGGAGGAGGAGCACAGTGGCAGGGAGGAGGAGGTGGAGGAGGGCTGAAAGAGGATTCTAGAGTGAAGAAGTCAATTCTGAGGACTTACGCGCATCCACATCCGGCGCCTCCGCCCTGCTGTGGGAAGAAGAAGGCGTTGGAGAAGCCTACGAGGGCGACGACGAGGACGATGGTGGCGGTCTTCATTGTTGGGATGAGACTGAGCTGAAGAACAGTTTCCTCCTCTGGTTTTTATACTCTTCCGAGAAGGAAGCCAAAGAGGCGCCGAAACTGGTCACACACCGGTAACTCAGAGCCATAAGGGCGATTTCCAAACAGGTTCTAATTGACTTTACGCCGCAAAAAGGAACCCGCGCCCAGTTCGGACACTCCCGCTTTTGTTTCATTTTTCAAAAACGAAGAATATCGCCGCGGGCGGTGCGTTTAACCATATAGGTTTCGGGTATAAAAAGAGCAACATGAACCGTTTTCATCAGCTCAGTCCCATCTCAGCAGCATGAAGGTCCTCTTCGTCCTCCTCGTCGCCCTCTTCGGCTTCTCAAGCGCCTTCTTGTTCCCGCAGCAGGGCGGAGGCGCCGGATGTGGATGCGCGTAAGTCTTCAGAACCCCTTTTGCCTCTAAGAATCTTCTTTCAGCCCTCCTCCACCCCCTCCTCCCTGCCACTGTGCTCCTCCTCCACCGGCTTGTGGAGGCGGCTGTGACGCTCCCCCTCCTCCTCCCCCTCCAGCCCCTTGCGGAGGTGCTTCTGGCGGATGTGGTGGCGGTGGATACGCTGCTCCCCCTCCCCCTCCTGCTTCTGGATACGCGACCGCCGGAAAGAAATAAGAAAAACGCCGAACCACTTTATGCCTGTAAAAACTGTTTTTTCAAAGCAATAAAACTCAAGCAGATGAATCTGGCAGCTCTAGCACGGTTTCTGCTGTTGGACACCCAAGTCACTCTTCCTTGCCATTCTAAACCACTCAAAACACGTTTCTGCCATAGGTAAAGAAGGCTAGATACCGAGTCATAGTTTTACGCCGATGGCGTAGCTTAAATCTGTTTTTCGCTTTTTTCGGCGACAGGTTCGACTCGCGCCAATATTCGCCGGCGTAAAACTATGGCCCGGCCTTAAGCCTTTCTTTCGCTTTCGAGAAAAGAGACGCGTGAAATCGACAAAAGCATAAACATTACCAAGAAAGCTGTCATCTCCAGAGCAGTCAGATCGGTCAAATCAGGTCAGAGAAGCCGCCGAGGAGAAGCCCCGTCGGTTATGAATGAAACAAGACCCCAGCTTCCCCTCACAAAGGGTGAGAAATCGTGTCGGGGCGTTAGCGAAAGCGAAATGCAAATCGGAGAGAGCACGTGCAGCGCTACTTGATTTGAAACAAAGGTACCGGATTTGGGATCAGCCGGTACTTAAGCATTGGGTTCGGCGGAAATCTTCAGCCTATTGAGTAGCCAACCACCATGAAGACCGCCGTCGTCGTTCTCCTCGTCGCCTTCTTCGGAGTCTCCAACGCCTTCTTCTTCCCTCAGCAGGGATGTGGATGCGCGTAAGTCCTTCATAGTTGTCTTCTGTCTTAAAGAGTCCTCTTGCAGTACTCCTCCCCCTCCTCCTCCATGCCACTGCCAGGCGGCTCCTCCTCCTCCTTGCGGACGCCCCGCCGGATGCGGAGCGCCCCCTCCCCCCGCGGCTCCTCAGGGCTATGTCCATGCCCCTCCCGCCGCCGTCAACTCCGCTCCTCAGGTCGTCGCTCCTGCTCCTCAGTACGCTCAGCCCCTCCCTCCCCCTCCCGGTGAGTCGTCCTCGTCCTGAGCCCGATCTAGTTGTGTGGTTTTAGCCGTCAACGCCGAGCCCGTCCGCGTCGCCGCTCCCCAGCCCACCTACGTTCGAGCTGGAGCCAACTAAACTCCTTTGGGGTGGAGTACAGAGTGTTGTGAAATCTTGTACAAATTGTTACCGTTTCTATGGAGTAAAAGTTTTCCCCGCACGTCCTGTCTTGGCGATTTAGGTCTTAGAAACCTGAACTACGGTAAAAAAACTGATCACAACACCTCTTTATTCGTTCAAGTAGCCCCTAAAGAGTAAATTACAGATGAAAGCGTACATTTATTAGTTTTCTTCTAAACACAATTTTACAAACATTGTTCCATAAAACTCTCATTCACTACTTCCCGGTGGCATATCCCCCGACGGGAGGCAGAGGAGGCAGAGGCTCTGCACGAGGAGCGGCGTACACTGGAGCGACACGAGGAGGAGGACCGTATTGCTGAGGACCGACGGGTGTGGGAGGTCCATATTGCACAGGAATTGACGCATGGGCGTATCCAGAAGCTGGTGGTGGAAGAGGAGGGGGAGCTCCGCAGCCTCCTCCACAAGCCGGGGGAGGAGGAGCACACTGACATGGAGGAGGAGGGGGAGGAGGACTGAAAGAAGATGCTCAGAGACAGAAGACCCTTCTGGAGACTTACGCGCATCCACATCCCTGCTGGGGGAAGAAGAAGGCGTTGGAGACTCCGAAGATGGCTGCGAAGAGAACGAACTTTTGCATGGTTGGCAATTTGCAACTTTCCATGTACCCCACTCTTTATACCTTCGCCCCTAACCATGTCCTTCCGCCCCGAGGGCCTATCTCCGTGCAACATCTGGATCTAACCCGTTTCTTTATCCACTCTAGGTTTTCTCAAAATCATTCCCACGTAAAAACGGCGATTCACGCGAAGTGGACGCGCGTTGCATAAGGAAAACGCATTAGTGACCTGCGGAGAGGGAGCGTCGACAAAGGACCCTTTTGTGGGTCAACAACAAGGCGACGCGCGAGGGGAGAACAGTAGGTGCCTCGTCCGATTCGTGGAACGTTCGGAGATGCGGCGATCGCTCAACGTGCTCTACTGTCACGGACTCGGATGTTCGCCCCATGCGGAAGCGGCGAAGAGGGTCAGCCAGTGGGTGACCGACAGAGGACATCAGTTCACCAGGTAAGTAGTTGAGTTTATGAGTTTAGGATCGATAGAATGGATGATCTGCGGTGGGGGTCCCTTTTCGCCTTCTGTTTCACCGATATGTCGGGTTTTCGTTACTTTATGTGGCTATAATTTGTATTACCGGCAGGAGCATTCCACCTTAATCCAGGTCGATATGGCCATCCCAGGGTTTTAAATAGCCAAGCACAGAAACTCGAAAATTTTCTCATTCTGAACTTGGCATGGGCTGCTGAAGAAAGCCGTCTTTCGCGCTGATTCATTGGAAAATGCGATTACTGTATCCTTCCTGCTTGGACGCTCTACCGCCTAAAAACTTCCCTATTTTGACGATATTTCGTTTCCCTACCTGCTTAGCTGTTTATTTTGTTCGCGCTGCCCATACATCTTGATTTCCATCTTAATCCTTCCATTGCAGCCTCAACTACAAGAATCCCGGCTCCACCAGCGTCCTGTGGAACGTAAACGAATGGAAAGATGACGTCCTGGAGGCGATGGACGCTTCTCCGGGACACCGAAACTTCCTACTTGTCGGCTCGAGCGCTGGCTGCCACCCAGTGCTCCGCTCGGCGCTCCAACGCCCGGGACAAGTCGCCGGTCTCTTCCTTTTCTGCCCTGGAGTCGGCCTGGACCTCACCTACATCGACCGAGTCATCCCTGGATCGCTGAAGAAGCTCCGCCAAGGCGCGGAGATGATCCACCCTGCTGTGCCCGGAGGAAACCCAGCTTTGATCAACCTGAACTCGCTGGAGACGTTCGCCAAGAACTGCGTCAGCCACTCGATGAACACGATCCCCATCCAGTGCCCCGTTAGCATCGTGCACGGCCTCGTGGACAAGGTTGTGCCGTTCCAAAACTCGATCAAGCTACTGACCCAGCTGGAGACCAAAAATCGCCACCTTCATCTACTTGATGGCAGAAGCCATAACCTTCCAGTAAGCATCCAAGATTTCGCATTAGCTAGATTGTTTCTTTCAGGTGAACAGAGCCATAATCGAAGCTCTGGAAACTCTATTCTCTGAAGCGGAAGAATACTCGAACGAATCCCTAATAAACGCCACGCAAGCGGTCCAGTCCGCTGTGCGAAACACTGCTTGAAGATGGAGGCATTCTTATGCATTTATCTGTGCCAATAAACATCTCGCATCTAGCTCTTTAACAGTCAAGCCATGTGCGTATTGTCCGTTTTTACTTGGTTTACCGAGTCAGATAGCATGACCAAGGCTAACTACAAGTAGTCGCGCCTCCACTGACGTTCCGACCATGTTTTAAGGCTCTACGTGTATCCAGAACACATAGAGGCGATACAGGAACACACTACCTCGTGTTAATAGATTCCGCGCGGACTAGAATGCCCAGAAAGACCTCCGTCGATACATACTCTATTTCTAATAAACATCGGGCTTACGTAGAAGGAGCTGTGTACGAACAATGCTTGCAGGATTGAACGTAACGTTGCGATCTACTATGTATTCCTACGACAGGCCTGCACCCCCAACCTTCAACACTAGATTTCCTATTCTTCCAGGTCACGGTCGTTCGTAGGAAGAATTCAGTTGTTTTGAAGCGCGTCCGCGTGCAGGATATGTATTAAGCGGTACTGTAGCACCCCCGCGCGAGAGGTGCAGCCTCCGTTTCCACGCACTTCCTAGTTGGCACGGCGCTACCTCGTTATTGCGCACCGGGGATTACTGGTCCCTCAGGATACATCGCTTCCGGACCGCGACTGTCCAGCACGTACTGGGGTTGAAAAGCATGAGAGGGAAGCGGCCTCTCGCGCGCGCGAGAGGCCGCTTCCAAACGAGGTTGTAGCCCAATCCATCATTAGGTGGCGCAGCATCAGGCCAATTTGGGTTTTGCTTCTTGATTCCGGGCTTTTGCATAATTCGCGACTGTTGCGCCTACACTCTGCGCATACACTATAAGTTGTCATATTCTAGATCCTGCAGCTGAACACTATGGACTCCGGCGAGGTCAGAAAGTTCAAGATGGCTTTGCGCAGCCAGGGGCAGGTAGGTGACTTGTGTTGCCTGAATACGCGGAAAGCTGTGTGGAATGTGTTTCGCGACGATTGCGCCACTCCCGAGTGGAAGATTGCTCGGTCGTGCTCCTCGATAGCTACTAAGCATGTT
This sequence comes from Steinernema khuongi, assembly GCA_016648015.1. Classification (NCBI taxonomy): domain Eukaryota; kingdom Metazoa; phylum Nematoda; class Chromadorea; order Rhabditida; family Steinernematidae; genus Steinernema; species Steinernema khuongi. Next base: position 25,611 of record JADLIF010001244.1, read on the forward strand.
TTGATAACCTTATGAAAGCTGAGAGACTTCCTAGTTTTTATAGCCAAATTCTGCTAGCATTGAAATTGTTTCCACTCCTTAAACTTAGCTTCCGTTCTTTCAGCTGCGTACTACAATCAAAATCGGTCCGAGGAACCAGGCCGCGATTCCGGTCTTCGATCCCAACTTCCGCTACCCCGGTGATATGCCGAGCCGCGAGACACCTCTGTGGATCCCGCGCCCGGACAGCGAGGAGAAAATCAACAAAATGTACTCCGAAGCCATCCTAAGAGCGGACCCCTATCGCCATGACGAGGACGCACTCTTCTGCCTGTACCGCTCGGGCTACGATGAGAAGGTGGCAGCGCAGATGTTGCTGAACGGCTACATCCCCGCCAACGCGCCAACGAGGACGACGACCCACGGCCACGTATTCTTCAGCAAGCGAGAATTCTCCTATTTTGAAAAGGGCCTGCTAACGTACGGGACAAACTTCCGCGAAATACGCAAAGAGCACTTTCCCAAGTTGAAAATCGGTGATCTCGTCGAGGGGTACTACAGGTGGAAGAAGACGCCAATGCAAGAAAACTTCGTCAACAGAGTTAGGGCAGCCATCTACAATAATGAACTTCGACTCGAAAAATGATGAAATGTGTTGCTTTGTTTAGTTTTTCATTTTGTTGTAAATTTGTTTCATAATAAAGTAAGTAAACGCAGGATATATAACGGTGCCTTTTCCTTACATCTCATCGAGACATGTAGCTTTAGAATTCCAGACAGACTGTCTACGCTGCCGAGTGGCGCGACAGCTAGTGTCGCCTCTCGCTTGCGCCGAAAGTGTCTGTCGCCTGCATCACGAGACATGATCTGTATGAGACGCAGACGTCGGGCAATTTTAGACGTCTACGTCTGTCTTCCGCGGATGCACGAAGCCGAATTCCGCTCGCTGCATAGTTTCTCGTCTTCTACGTCCGCGTGTGCTTGAATTACTCGTATTATGCTTTCAGACGGGTTGCGATGAGTGACGCCACGAACGGCTCTCCGCGAAGACGCAAGAAGCTGCGCATCCCGCAGTTCGACCCTGCCACCGTCCATGACCAGTGAGTGTCTCCACAACTATAGCATATTTTTCATCAAATTCACATTTGTGTTTGTCGTGTTTGCTCCACACACACACAGAAAGCTTCTTCGAAACTTGTCACTGACGACTCCTCTTTCAGCGTCCCGACCAAGATCTCCGCCAGGATGGTGTGTCGGACGATCCCGACGGACGACGAGGTCGCCGAACGCCACCAATCCTTGCTGCACCGCTACAACGAACTGCTGGACGAGGACCCGGAAATGCGCGAGCAGCAGGCCCAGCAGCAGAGGCGCGCCCGCGAGCTGCAAAAAACGGACGAGCGTCTCGGGAAGGTCGTCGACTACTGGGTCGAAGAGACGAAGAAGCCCGAGTACGCGCAGCGTATCGCTCGACAGCTGCATGTGGTGAAGAAGAGGACGGTATGTTCAGGCCCCACTGGAACGAAGGTCGGCGCAACCGTGGAGAAGAATCAGTCGACCCAGGAGCCAGCCAAGACACTTCGGACTGGCTCGAACAAGCGGCTGATGACCTCGCTGGAGTTCCTGAGAGACCAGTGTCGCATTTTGGAGGATCGAAAGTAACTTTTTGAATTTGTTTGACTTGTCTCAATGGTCGTTATAGGAGAAGGCGTGAAGGTGACCCGGATGATTCCGGAGTCCGGACCAAGGTGCGAGCTGTCCAGGGAGATTTCCGCTTTTCGATCCGAGGACCCGCTGTCCAGAATCCAGATGCAGGAAGCAACATCTCGTTTCTGTCTTCTACTGAGGGAGACGAGAGCTACAATGAGGAAGAATTGCTGTCCCAGCAGGACATGATGGAGACCTTCTACCCTGACTTCTCGGAGGACGTTGAGTAGGTGTATAACTATTGGCATATTTATCTGAATTCCTTAGGCACGTCTCTCAAGAAGGCGCAGATGGATTTCAATTCGATCTCGAGACGCAACCCAGCCAGCGAGACGTTCAGGAGGCGGCCAACATCCACTCTACTGTCTCCGGCATGCATGAAGGTCTTAGCTTGCAACTTGCAACTGCCGACATGGAGGAGCGTGCCCCACAAGGCAGTGCTGTCGACGACATCTTCGAGAGTCTCCTCCGTGCTCAGAGCACCAATCCACCGCCCGAGAATTTCGATATCAGCACTCCGCCAGCGGCTGCTGATGGGAACTACGACTGGGGTGCAAGAGGCTGTTGGGTTATTCGCAAGTGAGCGAAACTAACGTGGGTTTTATTGTATGTTTATTTGACTGTTATTAACATGGCTTATTGTAATGAATGTTATTGGTTTATAGAACATTTTCACCTGTGGCGGTGCAATTCCAGTGCAACGGTTAATTAGGTGGATTTATATGTAGGATCAAGTACACGGGAAATCTACTAAACGATCATTAAATCACCGCGGACGGACACACCTTTGAAAGCGAGATAAACAGAGACATTCTCTAGCGGAGTTCTCTGTTCGTCTGCGCTCTCTTGCGACGCTGTGACGAGACGGTGGCGCGCTAGTGTCGTCGCGGCGCGTCGCTCTTTTCGTCGGCGATGATGGTCTGGTTGGTCCGTGTTTCTGAACAATGAAGAACCTATACAACCTGCTGAGTCCGTAAAAGTACAAATGTTTGCGACTTATTGTAGAAGGCTTGTCTGCGAGACAGGAGCAATGTCTGGTGAAGGCTCGTTAGCGATTGCGAATACGGAATCCAATACAAAAACACAAAGCATATCCAAACCAACAATTTTGTCATTTAGTATCTGGACAAAGTGCTCTCATAGAATTCCTTTGAATAAAGAACTTCTCTGCTTACCGAGATCGGGCCTTGCCCAGCTCTTCTCGGATCAAATTAAAATTCGGCTTGCTCTGAAGCTGCGTCGCCACCTTCTAAGGTTTTAACGTTGGCACGGGAGTACCGACAGCTGATCAGTAACCAATGGTAGGTCCTTGGCGCTGACATGGGGTTAGTGGAAGTACAAAATGCCCATGCTAGCGGCGATCGTAATGTTGGTGGTGTTCCTTTTGACAGGCGTTGTGAAGCCCTCCGCAGTCGGCATCAGGGGTGTGCGGATATCCGATATCCGCATATCCGATATCCGGGTGCTTTTGGCATTCGGATATCCGAGATCCGATATCCGAAACGAAAAAAGCTTTATCCGCACACCCCTGGTCGGCATCCACGCGGTAGGGCAACCTTAGGATGTAAGATTGTCGGTTACATTGCGGCCCCTCCTTGGCTGAATATCCGCCATCCGTAGATGGTGTTTTGCAGCCTGCCATACGTTGGTTGTGGTTAGTGCAATGTATCAAACGGAGGCAACTGGCGTCTGCCATAAATGCCGAGAGCACAATCAGAACGAGCGTGGCTCGTATTTTGCTCTCTCGAATCTAAACAACAGTATATCAAACAGATGTAATTACGGAGATAAGAATGTCAAACGTGCGGTAGTGGTGTTGTTGCATATGGTTAATTTAGCGTGAAATTCTGGGATTTTTGCGCCACATATTTGTATATCACATCATTCCTTCGCTCGGCAGTCAAGTGATCTGTGGTGCCGTGGCACGGACACAATGTGCTTTCACAATGAACATCCCTTGTGAAGACCGTTAACAGAAAAGGGTTCAAGAAGAAAGGGAAAAGAAAAGAATGCGGTAGGCACCCCTAAAGCGTTTCTTTTCTTTCTTTTGCTTAGGACAAAAAGCCATTGAGTTACGAGCTGTTATATTATTGTAACTTTCAAGTGTTTCTTCTTTTTGGACTTACGGAGCAGGCAAGAAAGAGCGAGCAAGAGGAAGATGATATCCGGAAAAGAGCAAGAAGAATCCGGGACAATTCACTGCGTTTATCACACAATGGCGTATCGTTGTTTGATGATTCTCTTTTAAGCAAAAGCCTGCATTCCCAGACGTTGATTAATCAAGGAATGAGCGCGTCACCGACGTCACCAGAGTAGCCGTCACCGGGACCGACCTCTGAAGTTCACGGATTTCTTTCGATCCTCCCCATCCCCACCATCGTTTTTTCATACTTTCAAGTGTTGGCATCGTGGTATTTACTGTATTTCACATTACAGCTCCAATGTACAAACACAACTCAAAAGAGTCTCCAACATGATCTTAAAGCTTCTTCTTGAACTCTCATTCAAAGCGTTTGCGGTGCGTCCTCCTGACGATGATGTACCCGGGCGGCAGGGCAGTCAGGGGATGGGCGTAGATGCCGGCACTTCCTCCACAACCTCCGAGAGCGGCGCCACAAGGATGTACGGGAACGGGTACAGCCGCGGCGGGTGGCGGAGGGAGCAGGGCTGGAGCAGCAGCACCGCATCCGATGCCTACACCGGCAGCACAAGGGATCGGAGCCAACGGAGGAGCGAGAAGAGGGGGAGCTGCGACACCGCATCCGGCAGCGCAGGGCAGCGGTCCCAAAGTAGGAGCACAGAGACACGGTGGTGGCGGAGGAGGCCTATAAGTGGGTCAGTGGAACCGAACTGTGGAAAGTGAAACCTACGCGCATCCACAGGGCAGAGTGTGGTCGAAGAAGGTACCTGTGACGACGCCGCAGAAGGCGAGCAGGAGGACGAAGGAATTCATGGCTGCAAAAGCTACGCTAACTCTGCCCCCACTAGAGCACCTTTAAAGCGAGACACTTAGGCGGATCTAGCGATTACTTTCGCGTTTTTTGCGGTAAAAATTCGCACTTCGTTTCCTGGTGTTGGGTAGTGCGCGCGACCCTTTTTTCACAGATCTGGTTTTAGAGTAAGAACGGGTAGAAAAATGCAACTTTTACCCTTAGGCGCAGAGGTGAAGTTGCGTTTTTCTTTCACTACTGGATCGGTGGGATACTGCGACGAGAGCCGTTTACAACAGCGTTGGGTGCTTCGTGGGCTGCATCCTGATGCGTTACCAAAGGGGTGGAGGATTCTAATGAGCATGTATCTATAAAAACAGTGACGAACAGTGTGTCCAGTCGAAGTGTTCTAGGATCAACTTCTTTCAGATGACATATTTGGAGACAATTTAAGAAGCTTACAAAAAGTTAGATCTATCGCGGGTTTTGCCGAGATTTTCTAAAGGTGGACAGCTATCCTTTTAAGTTACTTATGCATTTCCTTGTGGACCGATGACGTGACATAGGAAAATGACAGGAATCTGGGCGTGCTGCTCTAAGATAAAGATCTGCAGTTGCCTGTGCTCATGTGTTAGATCTCCCCCTCAGAGCTATAACCCTTTTTAAATATGCAATTCGGCTGCATGATTAAAGAAGTTAGTTACTCACAACTTTTGAAGATCCTGAATCTTTGCCTAGAATCGAAACATATGAGAACGCCCTAATGAGGAATTTGTAGCCTGTTTGAAAGTACCAGGAATGTCTTCCTCCGTGCTAACAATTTCAAAATTTCGGTTTGCCCTTTTCGAGGACGCGACCAAAGACCAGAGTCGTAAACAAGTGCTTCCCTCTGGAAGACGATGACGGGCACATATAGCAATGTGCTCAGAGCGTCCGCTTGTTAGCTCAAGTTTGTGTTTTGACCTTAGGGTTTTGATGGTATTTATATGTAGATATAAAAGGATATGAGTAATTCCTGGCAACACTGTCTTCAAAATAGAACTTAACATTAAAAACCGTTTAAATCAGGTGTTAATGTTAGCTTTTAACAGCTCTTGTGCCCAACCGGACATAGGAGCCAGTCGCCCCTATCCACTGGTTAGCTGAATTTTCGGATTCTCGGAGAAGCTTCTTGTTTGATCCTTGACTTTTCAAACGTCCGTATGGCATGTCGAACATGGTGTATACGTGCGAATGCAAAGAATACTCCTAGTCAGGTCCACCCACTATCCGGGCACTATCGAAGGTTTTGTTATGTCGTTTTCTAGAAGCGTCCTTGGTTATTCATTTAAGGCCGTGTTTAAACCGTGCATTAATCTTGTTCTTGGAGATCTTGGGTTGTTTCACTGAAAGTGACAACTACTTACATCTAGTTTTGGTTTTAAGCCTAAAGCTACCATTATGAAATGATGGAAATGTAGCCCCATCTACCGCTTGTAAGCAAGCACAAAGGATCAACATGGTCAAAATGATTTTTCTCCTTCTTCTTGGTGCAGTCGCCTATACTACTCGAGAAAAAAGCATGCTAAGCCATCTCTTCACTGTCAAGTTCCGTAAAAGGATCGCTCGACATAAGCTTGTCACTTTTTTAAGCGATTCGGCACAGCTAGAAAGATCTGCAACTGTCTGCAGTTCAGGGAGTTTATGTATATTGTTCTGGTCACCTAAGGCCGATCTATCTTTTAGGAATAGGATTATTGACCGTCTAATCCCACGATCGGTACCCAAATGGGCCCGATCGCCCATCTGAGGACCTTATACCCCAGTCTTGCTTGCCAGGTTCGGCCACAAGGAGCCTGATTAGCAGGTGATCAAAAGAGGAGTTGCAATTCTTTCAGAAGGGTCTCATTTAAGCATCGATCTAAGATGGGTGATCTGGTTTCTGGTGACAGAAGCCCTAGGGATTCCGAAAAACGTTTCTCCAATGGGTGATCGGGTTGTTTCGAATACTACTTATGGATTCCCTTGATGTGCGAATCCACCATCTCTACCATGTCCTCTCTCCTCACAGTACCTACTCCCTCCAAACCTCCAAAGTCAGGGTCCCAGCACTATACGATCCATTCCACCGCCCTCTCCCGCGCCCATCCTCGCGCTATCAGCGATAGATTACGAACGTGAGTTCGGCTCCTCGGAGCGCCGTGGATGACGTCATGACTGCAGCTACTTCGTCCAACACACTGAAAGGGCGCACTCCCTCGGAGAACAACCGGCGGCTGTTTGTCCGTCCGAACGTGCGACTTTTCTAGCGGACGCGTTGTCGCATGCAACTGTGGCGGTCGTTCGCCGTTTGTCTTCGTCGGTGCGCGCGTTTTAGGCACAAGTTGGCGCGCTGCCTCGGGTCTTTGCGTCGGCGGTAAAAGTCGACCGTTCAAATCGTGGTGTCTCGGGTGGATTCTCGAAGGGCGACCGGGGTAGGTTGGCCTAAAATCCGTAGAACGTCGGTCATATGACACAAGGCCGCGTAGGGGTGAGTGGGAGAACGCGGGAAAATGGTAAAAGTCGTCCCGAAATTGGTGCCAAAGTGAAACTTATAGAAAATGTTTTTTTAAAGAAATTTCTGTCTTTCAAGATGGTCAAGATGGTGATGGAGGCGGGTTTACTCACACGAAGCGCGCTCCCGTAGGGGTAGAGACTGGTCAATGGGAATCAGTGGTAAAAGTCATCCGAAGGTATAATAGGAAATGTTGACTTTGCTTCTAGAAATGGTCCCCGGTTTATATGAAATAAATTGAGCACCTCGTCTTGTCCTAGGAAGGACACTAAAATAACATAGAAATCTTAAGTATCGTGGCAAAAAAATCGATGGAAAATTCATTACACAGGTCAAATTTATCCTTCTCAAGGTTTGGGCGGTCTAAACCAAGACTGGAAACTCCACAGACGTGGGTAAAATCGGAACATGGTCAGATTTGGGATGAGACAAGTCGAGGTCGGATGGGAACTGATGTCACGTTTCTCAACTGTCTTCTCGTTCGCCTGGGACGATCAGAGAAACAGGTGAGAAGAGACGGTTTCATTGAGGAAAGCCCCCTAAAGTTTTGGTCCGAGTTCGATTCCATTTCACGCTTTCCCATCCGACTCATTGGCATCACTGCCTCGAACCTCAGGTCCTATTGCTAAAGGCTTTTTTAAACAAATTGCGCTTTTTTAACGAATCGCGTCTTTGGGTTTTTTCTGTTTTTTTAGTTTTCAAAGCACAATCTTCTGGTCACCACGGGGTTTAATCTTCAGCGGCGTTCGAAAGGGTCTGCTGTCTCCAATGGCGATTACGCAATCAGTGGTGTTCAGAAACAACAAAATTATACAGTTGGTACTCCGAGGGTGGAGCAGGTTTGGCTGCACAATTTCAAACGTTCAGCGTTCGCAATGAGTGGTCATGTTTTCCATGGGGCTCATTTTGTATGTAACCATCTAAACTGTGGAGGTCTTAAGACATATTTTGCAGTTTTAGATTTCCGATTTTTGATTTTAGCAGCAAAATTGTGAGTATTTGAAATCAAACCTTTAAAATTTCCTATTTAAATGTAGAAGGAATGGATCTTATACAACTTTTCAACTTTTAGAAATGACTCAACGTTGCACGACGTTTGTGACAAAGTCCAGCAGTTTAATAAGTTCTTTGAGATATCCGCTGACATTGGGTAAAGAATAGCACAATTTTTGATCGGTCATGAGAAGAACATGGCGGTATTCCCTTGACTTTTCCAAAAAATTGTGAAAACATCCAAAAATTTCAACGGTAAAAAAGTTCCATGGGAGCTGAAGTGACGCATGAAAGTAGGATCTACAGAAACTTATTTGTTTTATTGAGTGAGTCATCGCAGAAATTGCGCAACAATGAATCACGGGTGACGACTCTGGAACCGATTTCCTAAGCACCCGTTCGTCGTTTTACACTGTCATTTGTCTCCAGGCGTTGGTCCATGTTTCTTCTTCTCCTTTTCATGTATGTTTTTTCTAAAATGTCGTTTTGTGAACCGATGTGTGGTTCCATTGGAGTGTGTCTTATGAATGGAACCTCCCTAGGACATGTACATCAATTCTTTTCCGTGTCATGGTATTCAGCGCAGATGGTCAAACATAGATGAAGAGACATTTTATGGAGCGATCCCAGTTGATCCTACCGGTAGACAATCGCCGTCTATACATTTTTATGGATATTCTTAAAAAAGAAACATTTCTGGTACTTATCCATAAATCCATTCTTTCTGATTTTGCTAAGGGAGTTCATTTTGCCGGGACAGTGAGCTGATGAAGCTGATAAGTTGTACCTTTTTGCGCGTAGATCAAGCTAGCCTGCGTATCAACCTGGACAGCTTTCGGTCCCATCATTCCTCAGGCATACTAGTCTTTGGACTCTCAAAACGGGGCCCATCATAACGCTTTGTGCCCTGTTTGCTCTGTCTCCGCCTCTACACGTTCTTTCATCCCTATTCGCGTTCCTTGTCGTTTCCATAGAGACCGCTCCATTTCATTAGTACAGCGTCATAGTTCCGTGTCAATTGAAAGTCAACAATTGCTGCATGTTTATCGTCTGTCCGGCGCTCTAACATAAGCTGACCTTCCAAAGTGCAGATCCATCAATCAAGTTTTTCGTGCAAGTTTAGGTCGGTTTACGGACTCACGCGTGGCGGTATTTTTAAGCACAGCGTGATAGAAGGGGATGAAACTCAAACGCTTGATTGAGGTCCTGGTGGAGGGATTTAAGGAGACCTAGTAACCTAGAAGGTGGAAGGTGGGCGAGTCGTAACTTGGCACACTCGAAACCCCTTTGTAAATTTATGCCAAGGTGCATATCTACTGCTAATGCACACAAAGATTTCAGTGACTTCATTCCAGTTTTACCTTACAGGTAATTTTTTAAGTATTTTTAAGTAAAAGGAGGTGCATTTCCTCATTCCTAACATTCCACGTGTCGGGTGAAGCCGTAAATCCAATCTGCTGTTTAACACCTTCGGTAATCCAGAATCTCCTAACTTTTCTCATCTGCACTTTGTTTGCTGTGTTATACCTTTCCTGAATCTACTTCCAACACTAAAACTGGCCAACGACTTCAAAACAGGGTCGTGCAAAATAGAAACTCAAATCTTCTGGGAAACGACCTGTGTACGCTTTCTTCAACAACTTTCCTCTTCCGAGGCTATTCTTCAAACCAATGCTAAAGACGTTCGTTGGTTCTATTCAAGGGTCCACAATATAAGCCAAAGATTGTCGACTTGGCATCACTTTCTGCGAGCTCAAGACATATCGTCACCGGAGGGTGAAAAACGCCCCGTTGGAGAAGTGCAGCTGCACTAGCAAGTCGCCATAAAACTCAGCATATGTTCGTGTCCAACGCCCTCGCTCGCTGATGTCGGTGCCGAAATTTATGTGCTCTTGGCGATGCTTGTAATATGAGGTGCGCGGGAGAAACCATCTTTTGATGAGCAGTTATCTTCAAATGCAGAAGTCTTCTTTTTGCAGATCGAGGTTCCAGGTTCTGACGCGACCAATGATCACAGTTTGAAGTGCCCGTTCATAACCACGGGTGACGATGACGTCACCGGCGATGAATATTTCCTCGCCAAATCGCCGGTAACGTCACCATCCCGAATGAAGCCTAGTCACTGTCCATCGATCGATATTTTTTACCGATTGCTGGTGTCCTCCGGCCCCCTTTTCGTTACCAGAAACGGGAAAGGAAACCCACGTCGGATTTGGGTGGTGAAATCTTCCGATAATCCTATCGTTTTTTCTCCCTACTTCACTCATGGTCGCAAAGTTGAAGGGGTATCAAAAACAACAGGAGAACGACAATAGCCAGGAGTGTTGCCTCGGGTCAACGTTTTCCTCGGAAGTCGATTTTGTCCCGCGGTGATTGTTCCGTGTCTTGTAATTCTCCCATGTTCATCTTCTTTCCCATCTCCTTTTCTGCATTCTTAGCTCTTTAGGCGTTCTAAATTTAGATGGTTTCGAAGATGGTTTCTTGCCACTATCTGTTATCGCCAAACGCTGAATTTAGCCACTTTTCTGACGAGTCCAAATTTGGCAGTCCCGAGGAAGGCATTAGTAAAAGCATCAGTTGGCAATAGCGCGTTTGTCGCCTCGCTACCGTATCGCCATCCGCTCCAATGGCACGGCTTCTTCTGTTCTTCCTAACAGCTGACCAGAGAACACTTGGTCGCGCGCCAGTTTTGTCCCCATCTCACCTCCCGCGCCTATCGCCATCGATCTGCTGACCTTGGAAATGACTCTAATTCGCGTGCTAACTGTTGCGCGCGAACTCGTGTAAACCTCCGTGCCCTATCACCCATTAACGACCCAACTTATTGCAGAAATGCCGCCCCGTTTGTACAAGCCGCAAATAGGGAAGAAGTCGTCTTCGCCGGAGTCCGAAGACGAGAAGCCATTCATATCGCGCTTCCTGCAGATGAAGCGACAGCTCTCGACAGACAATGGTGAGATGGTAAGTCTACCGTTATGTCTCAGTCACAACGTCTTTGTCTCATTTAGCACGCAGACTACGCAAGTGGTAGCCGCGCTGGTCCCGCCTACCAAGCCATGATCCCCGACTACCTTGGCCCAAAGCCAACGGGGCCACCGACGCACAAAGGCGAAACCATGTGGATCCCGCAGACCACAGAAGAGGCCATAGAAGAGGTGTACAAAACCTTCGGGCAGGACGAACTGGTTCCCAAGTATGACGACGAGGAAGTTCTCCACGCGCTCTACTCCAACGGCTACTGTGTGCCTACAAGCATCGAGGAAATAAAAGAGCATGGTCTGGTGAACCCGCCCAGAAGGACGATCAATAACCCACGCAGGACGTTCAATGCAGCTGAAGTCGATGAATTTGAAGAAGGCCTGATGACGCTTGGGAAGAACTTCTTCAGCATCAGGAAAACGTACTTGCCGAAGCACACCGTCGGAGAGCTTATCGAATTCTACTACATGTGGAAGAAGTCTGGTCGGTACGATCGATTTGTAGCACAATTGTCCGAGTGCAGGGAAATCATGGACGGTGAAATCATGAAGTTGACTGGTCTCAAGAAGCTGGATAGATGAGATATGGGTTTTGTTACGTTTTTGTTGCTAACACATGTACAGAAAAAATAAAAACGTCTATTGCATAAAATTGTCAAAGATTCGACTGAGAAGGGCAGTTGGTCCAATCCTCAAGGAAGTACCGTTACCCAGCGTCGGAAGGTTTTCAAACAAGTATGTACAGAGAAATTGTGTTATGCAAAGGGCTAGACTGTGACCGCGAGACAATGCAATGGAGTGGAACGAGGTGCCTCGATCGATGACCATAGGGACTGTGCTGTACTTGCACGCTTTGCCGTTAGCATGAGTGTCTCATCTGTCTGTGTCTAGCCTCAATACAAGACGGTGGTAAGACTAGACTGTCTCAGCGCGCTTCTTTGCATTCATTTGTCCCATTCCTACTGCTCCCTTGCTCGTTTTTCTGTCTGTCTTTCGTACTTTGTGTCTCTTGCTTGTGCGTTGTTGTCTGTGTCTTGCTCTATCCTCCTACTTTTCGCGCTAGCTTAGTTCTATTAGATGGTGAGAAATAATAATCCCTGGGGATTAAGGATCACCGCTTGAGTTTTTCGCTTTGTGGCTTTGGCTTTCCTTCTTCGAGTACTGTCGCTGCTTCTCATTAGCATCATACATCATCGCCCATTCTAGAAAAATTTCGAAAAGACCAACCTGTTCCTGTTGTGTGTTGGTTCGTGTCTCACTTATCGGGTTGTTTATCGGTCCCTTCCGTGATTCATTGGTGTTATCAGCTACACTGCAGCTTGCCAGCCTCTATAAACACGAATGCATTATAACTTATTCGTTCAATTTCAGAAATGCCAGATCACAAGAGACGCTTGAGCCACGATCAGGTAAGATCACCACTTACATATATGAGTTATGCAGAGGAAGGTTCCAGATCAGCAGCTTGAAGACGGTCATCAACACGGCGTTGATCGATAGGGAGTGTCTTCAGATCATGACTCCGGAGATGGAAGAACAATGTCGCGCGATCAAGCGATATCTCGACAGACGCGAGCCCGGCTTCCTGGATTAAAACTTGTCCGGTTTGTTGCATTTATTAACTTTTGTGAGAAATTAAATTTGTTGTTGTGCTTCGGGTTGCAATATGTATGGGTCAGTTGGCTCAAAACAATTAAGTTTGACTTTGCTGTCTTTGCTCCTCCTGTAGTATGTATATCTCCTTCTTCAGATCAGTTTATGAAAGATGGCATGGTCGCTGAGCGTAGGAAGTCATTCTTGAAAGGCTTATTTTTTGGACGATCACTTGTCTCACCTCCTTGTTTGGGAGCTTCCAGATTGTCGGCGGCACCCTGTGGGAAGAAGGGAAATGAAGCAGTTGGAAGTAGCTTCAGCTTGAACGATTCAACTATAGGATCCGTTGATTATCCTTCGTCGCCTGTCAACTCCAAACTCTCTACCAAAGTGCATCGCACCTCTACCGATATGTTCACAGTTTTGAGTCTATCCATTAGGCGTTCCGAATCCAGTTCGCAGTCCTTCCGCAGACGAGTTTGCGCAATTACATAACCTCCGAAGGAGAAAGTGAACCTCAAGTGAGCGCTCCACTGGATTTGCGTAATCTCAAACTGGTTGCAAGGCCTTGAAGAACGCTATAAAGCTCGCCGGAGCTCTCTTTCTGAACGCACTTCCTGACATGCGCCTCTCACTCCTCATCGCCTCCTTCGTCCTTTTCGGCGCTGCCAATGGATTCCTCTTCGGCAACCTCTTCGGTGGAGGCGGCGGCGGATGTGGATGCGCGTAAGTAACTCTGCCATGCATTCGGATGACCTCGCTTTGAGCTTTTAGACCTCCGCCACCTCCACCACCTTGTGGATGCGCCGGTCCTCCTCCACCCCCGCTTCCACCGCCGAGCTACGGTGGATCCTATGCTGTGCCGTCTTATGGACGAGGCGGCTATGTCACCGGAAGATGAAGTCGATTCTTCCTTGTAAATTTCTAAAAAAAGACAAATATAAATTTGCTTGGAGCAGTTTCAACCTTGCTGGGGATTACTGTAGTCGAAGTCACAAAGGGGGGTTGCCCGCCACATCCTGTATCTACCGTACCCATTCTCCACATTTGCACTTCTTAAACTTGTCCTTCTTAACAAGGCAACACAAATTGCCATAAATGTTCCTTCCTCTATGAGGCACAATTCTATGAACGGCACTTTCTTTGCTCTGCCTTCTTCCTGCAAAGCCATACTTCCAAAGACCTCCCCAAGTGCATTCGAAGTGCAGTGAGTCACAGGCAAACAATCCTCCTTGCCGCTAAGGTTAATCTACTTTTCCAATTTGCAGCAACTTCATCAGTGTCACAGATGCGGGGGAATCGAGGAACTGTGTGGTCCAAAATTGACTCCAGCGAAATCCCACCCTTGGGTATCAATTTTTCACCCTTTGTTCCTGGATCCAGGGTCGAGGTTTTCTGAAGTGTGATTCCTTCAGTCCTTGATTCACGATGATGAGCTGGTTCACCCTCAGGTTCAGGCTCATAATTTTGGTCACTTACCTGCTTGTCCTCGTCTCCCTCATCCTCTCTTGTGCCTCCATTGTCATCCGGAAACGGAAGCGGAAGCCACTCATAGGCTGCCTCTTCGCTCAGATCATAAACGGTATTCCCTTCTGCGTGGTCTACCTACTGAAACTGTCCGTCAGCATCCTCGGCTGGTTCTCTTTCCCGGTTTACCGGTGGTTTCGGTCCTCACAGAACAACATCTTCTACGAGCTCTGGGATAAAGCGACCAACTACGCCGACGTCGAAGCGGTTTACATGGACGAAGAGACCGATCGGCTTCTTAGAGGCCGGCTGAAGAACATTTCCAATCAGATGTTCTGCGACGACCAATTGGACGACTGGAACAGAACTCCCTATGTGACCTCGGCCAGGCTCATTCTCTTGCTCATCGATGAAATATTTGAGAATTGCGAGCGTTTCGTGACTCTCGGCAACGCTCTCCTCATGCTGGATCGACTCATCCTGATGGCGAAACCGATATGGTACCGCCAGAAGAACATCAGCTGGAAACTGGCAAAGCTGGACATAGTCGTCTGTAGCACCAACCTCCTTTTCGTGATCATACTGAGTACAGTAGATACATTTCTGTATCCACAAGTCTCTTCAATCCGTTTGGACTCCTGGGAATTTTTGAGAAACGCTTATTCGTTTCTACCCTGCGCAGAGGTCATCCTATCGGTTGGATTCTGCGTTCAGTTCTCGATGTATGCGCGAAGGAAGAGCAATGCTATCATGCTACGACAGTCCCGTCAAGTAGGTCCCACTTTACTGATAAGGCTTTGATCTTCATTGGAAGTAGAATATAGCTTACAAACATACCCAATCTCATCCAGAATCTCCGTTTAGATGAATCAACTCGCGTTGCTTCAAGCCCTCAGTTTGGCAGCCTTCTTCAACTTCCCGTTCCTCATCAAATACATGAATTTGGGCGGCTGGGCCGAGCTCGTCGACACTTACAGGAGCAACTTGTTTGCGATCCACGTTTTTCTCACTTCTGCGTTCACATTCTTCAAAGTGTGGCAGAAATGACGGCGAATCTCTTTTACTGTATTAGTGAGTACTGATTGTCGTAACTCCTTTGGAGACCATCTATTTGGGTTTAATTTATTCTGCGTGATAAAGCACTTAAAAGTAATAAAAGTAAAGCACTAAAAATAGCAAGAAGGCAATCAGAAATGTCATTTTGCAAATCCTAATGCGATTTGTCCTCAATCAGAACGCCAAACCACCTAGAGGTCAGACCAAAAAATGCTCGTCACTGGGTTAGCAGCAGCAGCGTGCTGACCTGCACCAGGTCAAGACAGCATCACCAGAGCATCACCAGAACACTGACGTATTCCTGGCTTCCTGATTGTGGCGGAGTTCTCTTTCACTTTCTTTGTAAGGAGGTGCTGCAGCCTCAGGGTCATTCCAAAAAGCCTTCTGAATCGGAGAGACCTCTCAAATCAGGAGCGGCTGCATCATGAGATAACTTTTTTTAAACGGATTCAGAAGGGATAGGCCCAAGCAGGAGCTTAACACTGTTCGCATAGTATTTTCAGAAAAACTAAAAGGGGAATGGGTTCTACATACATGTGCCCTTAGCAGCACATCTCCTTCAAGAGCGCTTCCCGCGTAATAGAAGATTTATTATGTTCACTACAAACAAAGGAGTCGAATAGTCGCGTAAGGTCACTTCTCAAGATACAGTGGAGCGTTTTTTACATAGCCGGGGCTCGTCGCAGCTAGACGTCGGACGAGTTGTTTCGCTTGGACCTGAAACGTCACGTTCGTTGTGCGCCGTGGAGTGGAAAGCGTTAGACGTGGTTAGTGCGACGTTAACTACTGAGGATGTTATCGTATTGCGAAGCGAGCGAGTTGGTCATCGAGCGTCGATCCGTCCTGTTCTGCTCCTTCCGCACGGCCGAGTGGCTGCGCCTCGTAGGCTCGACGAGGACCGGTTCCACGACCTCAGTCCTTTTCTCCTTCCTGGCTAGGCGCTGAAGCTTTACGGAGGGGCGCCGGACGGCGGACTCACTTCTTCAGCTTCTTCTTCTCCTTCTCGTCGATGAGCTTGTCCGTCTCCTCGATGTCCTCCGGTTTGATCAGTTGCATCTCCGTCTCGGTCAGCTTGAAGGAGGCCAGATGCGACTTGGGTATGACGTCCTGAAAGGGGGTGGATATAGCTTGGTCGAGCAGAGACTCTATTTAGCAATGGAGCCAAGGACTGAGTTGGAGGAATTGAGAGCCACAAATAAGGGGTTGGCTTTCCAAATCTGACTTTAGGGACCTGAGAGATTGAGCCATAGAACACACCTGGATCTTGAAGGACGCTCTGGTATGCGGGAGAACGACGTTCAAGTCCTTGGTGGACATGGGCGGCAGCTGATCGGCCAACTCCGTAGCCATCATGTTCGCGATGTAGGTGTTGCGGTCAAGAACGTAGTTCAGCTCTAAAGAAGACAGACAGTCGTGCGTCTAGACAGTTTCCAGACAGACCGAAGTCGTCGTCGTCCTCGCCGAACGGGTTCATGAGGAACTGTCCGACTTTGAGCCAGCCGATGTAGAAGAGCATCTGGAAGGTGGTGAAGATGGGGAAGAGGATGGTGATCTCCTTCTGCATGGACTTCTCGTCGAGTTTGGGCTGACGACCCAGCAGACAGATGACGAAGTAGCCGTAGGTGGCGATGGCGACCACCTGGGTGTACACTAGCGGGATCTTGACCCAGTCGTAGACGAAGAGCATGGCGAAACCGTCGCGGTAGGAGTAGACCTGCTTGAGGAGCATGTCCATCTGGATGGAGTCGATGCGCTTCTGCCGGTACATCGTCTTGATCAGGTTGACGATCCACACAATCGGGATGAACCACTTGCCATGGGGGCCCGCCGTGTTCATGTACATGTCGTACTCCTCCTCGGTCATCAGCTTCGTGTCCACGAGATGGCGTTCCGTGGGGAAACGCTTGAGGGTACGAACGGAGATGCCGGACCAGGCGATGGCGGCCTAGAAGACGATGGGATGAGAACCAAAGGAATATGGCGGGGAAGAAGCTCAGAAGTGTTAACAGAAAGGTGCCTAGAGCCACTCACCTGGAGACTGGACCATCTGGCGATGGTCTTGCGCACGTTGAGGTTCTCGCGACCGGGAAGACAGGCGGACACCATCATCATCATCTTGTCCGGCCAGCTGATCCAGTTGAACTGCTCCCACCAGCGAGCGACAACCACGGCGACGAAGAAACCGAGCAAGAAGGAGAGTGGGATGTACTGCGCGCCGATTTCACACCACATGATCCAACCGGTGAAGTACTCCTTCTGCTTGTCGTCCAGAAGGTACCACTGAACTACAGTCGTTAGCTTGGCCGGGCGGGGGTCGAGTGGTCCCTACCTGAGCGAAGAGGACTACGTAGTAGGCGATGTAGAAAGCGATCAGGTCCTTGAGCACGGCTTTCCAGAGGGAGCCGCGCCATCGCAGCATCAGCGACGAGAACTCCTCTTCGTAGGAAATGGTCATGGCTCACCTGAAGAGAACATTAGAAGTCAATAATCGTCAAAATGGTTCAAAAGTCTCGCACGAAGTTATTCTTCCGCATACACTGGAGGGTAGCCGGACATTTTCTCCGCGGGACGTTTTCTCCGCCGGACAATTTCTCCGATGGACATTTTCTCCGACGGATGTTTTCTCCGCCCGGCTTAGGCTTTCTGCCATTCCTGATGCTCAGCTAATTAAGGTTTGCATCGGCATTGCGATCACAGTAACTTCTACGCTGGGCTCAGGCTTGCACTTAATCCTGATGTTTTGTTAATGGGTTGGCATAAGCACCGGAGTAGCCCCACACTTACTATTGGATAAAAACCAAAGTTGGAACCGAAGTTCCGAAAATAAAAATTAAACCGAACTTTCGCCTCCACGTTACTCCTTCAGAGCCAATCTCGGCGCGAGAACACGTCCTAAGATTTGCTCACGTTAAGTATAGATAGCCGAATTTTTGTATCTCTACTTATCCGAACTTGTCAGGACCTACTTTTAGAAGAGTTTGCAACCTTAATAGCCTGAACGAATCAAGCTTGAATTCAGTTTTATCAAAATTTATACCGAAATCACCCATCGTTTAGCACGACAAAGAAGTGTTCGCTGTTAGTATCCACAGGTTGATATCCCTTTCGAACGAAAGAGAGCGGATGAACTTTAAGTGGCGGAGCGCATCCCCCGGGAATGGGCTGCAATTTGCAGGAGTTCCCCGTGCACTTCTTGACGGACAAAGGGGCGACTCGTTCGACGGCTAACAAGAAGCATCAACTGCAAGTGGAGCGCTAATCGAAGTAGTTTAAAAAGACGCAATAAATTAATTATTTACAAAGAAACGTGCTGGATTCTTGGCGATGTTTAAGATGTGCTCTCCAGTTCAGTGTTTTTTGTGCTTTCGTAATTGCTGTCTTACGTCAGGAGTGCTAAAAACACATCTCAATGGTTCACCAATTAGGGGTTTATGGAACGAAGGCTTTGATTAAGCCACTCTTTACTTTGTTTCACCTAGTTGCCTTAAATTTGTTATTTGTATGTTTATCCTAATTACCTTTATTTTCTTGTGGCTTTTTTGCTAAAAATGTGGATCGTGCTAGAAAATAGCCACTCTTCCAAAATGACCTTTGAGAAACAGAAGAACTAGTCCTATAATTATGCTTAACGTGGGTTATGTAACCAGTTAGGTTCCGAAATTTGTAGCAGAGGATTACCAAGACCAAAAAACCATTGCAATGTCCACTCCCTTAAAATTTGAGCTCCAATACCATAGAAGAATCCCTTTTCACGAAACAAGAAGACCGGAAACAGGATTACCACGGAACACCGCCATCTTCCGCTCCGGAAAGTGCACGAAGCCCTGAGGCAACAATCCCGCGTACTGTATCGGGTTTACAAAACCCTCAAGGCCAACAAAGGACGCGGCGACCCAACGTCAACTCTACACGTCTCCCAAATTGGAAACCCACCAAACGGTTACATCTCGGGCGACCGCAAGAGGTAATGCAATTAACGAACGCCTTCGCGCGCTGTAAAACGCACCGCGCGAGCTGTTTGCGGAACGGGTTGAAGCGCGCGGCCGATCGGGAGTCGTCGAATAAACAACTGCCCCATAATTGATGAATTTTGCCCGCGTCTCCCTCGCCTCCTTCGAACGGATTCGGCAGGAGAGGCGCGGTCCTAATTAGAGCGCCAAGTCGTCAGCGGGAAGTGTGAAATGAGTTTTGCGGGAGGTTCTGGGAGTGTCCCTCGGAGGCGGAGACCGAGGGTGGAGGAATGCGGATTTGGGACTACAGTACTCAGAGTGTGTGAAAGGTGAGTCATGCAAAAAAGTGGAGGTGGACGCTAACCCACTCCAAGATGGACAGTGGAACGGGATTGGGTTCTAGGGGAGGAGAAAAAGCGACTGGAAACAAGGTGAGCAATTAAATTGAAAGACCGGAAGAAGGTGATGAATTAAAGTGGGAGGAACGGTCAACGTCTTTTCTAGGAGAACGTAGAACCGGCTAAACGAATTCTTTATCCTGAGACTCCAGTTCACAGTTTGTATACTGTCAAAAGCTTTCCAAAAGTCACACTGGTGGGTACCTTCTTTTAGGAGTCTGATCACAAATGTAGATGTAACAAAGATGTGCTCTTGAGAAGTCACAAAATTAAAAATAAACCGTAATTAGAAAGATCATAAGAACCGCACTGGTTTGATTAAACTGACAACTGAATAACGTTCACCTTGAACTGTAGAGGTTAAAAGATTCGCGCGACGAAACGTGGCGATAAATCGATGGACAAAGCATAACACTACATCTATCCGGTACTCAAATCTATATAAAATAAAATATGCACGTGACTTGTAGTTTTGAGGCCACTACACAAGGAGCGCTACCACCAATTGAACTTTAGTCTTAAGTGGTTGTCCAACTACGATACTGTTGCTTTAGAAGACTCCTTATGTTATTGTTGGGTGGTTACAGGATGTAATGTCACAACACCCCGCAAAATAGTGCACACGTTGTGTGAAAAACAATTCCTGTAGCAAAGAACTGGAAGGAGCAGGCTGAAAGCCATACGACGGGAAGAAACCATCGAGCCAAGTGCTTTGAGTGAAATTCGAGCTGAATTCGAGCTTCGAGAAGAAGAACAAGTAAAACAAGTCTATCTCATTATTAGTCCTACTGGGATAAAACTTGTTATGACATATTAATTTTCTTGAACCGACAGCGACATGGTACCAAACAACAAATTAGTCCTTCTCCCTTCTTGTCAGTGGCGCCTGTATATGAAACTCAAAAGGGGCACAGGAACTCCGGAACTTCAGAACTTCGATCTGAGAACAGGAAAAGCGACTTTTCAAAACCGACGGATTTCATGTAGCTACGAAGAAGCCAGCGTAGTATCTCATACAAGAAAGATGCGCTACATCGTTGCATGGACCGACAACAACACAACAGGATCTACATTAATCCCAAAGGAAATCCCTAAAGCCCTAGAAATTCAAGGTTGAGACATAGGGCCATAATACAGAATCTGAGCTCATTTCATTTACCAAGGAAAAACCAATGAGCTCTGCCTAATTAGGCCTCATCCATTCATTCCTACCAGAAATAAACAACATTCCTTCAGAGCACAGATCGCGAAAGTACAAATTGACGTCGCCCCACGGCGCCCAGCGGGAGCATCTGCACACGCCATAAACAGAGCCGAAACGCCGTTACAGTACCCCCAAGGGCGTCGCGTTTCAATCTCGGATGCAAATTAATAAGTTGAAGAGGAAGAACCGCGAAGTCGTCGTCGCCTTCTTCGCAGCCGCAATCTCCAGCGGAGACCGAAAACAGGTTGGGACGGCGGCGCAGGGTCGGCAGGTTGCGTCGTGCTCCGTGGAGGATTCCCGGCCACTCGAGGCCGCCAATTGCAAATTAAGACGGTGTAATGATGATTACGCGGGTGACGACAACGCGGAAAGGAGAAGTTTGTTTTGGACCGAGATGGCGGCTGGAGGTCCCACGTTAACGGAACTGATAGGCGAGTCGAGGCGCTGAATTATGGTTCTGGAGACGCGATCTTTGGACAGTGGGGTGGGCACAAAAGCCGATCTTAACTGAGAATACATGAATTTTGATGGTTTGGTAGAAATGTAGGTAGGTTGGGTTCCAATAACCTACAAATACAAGAACGTGCAGGTACAAAACTACAAAAACATGGTGATGTTGACCTTAGTTAAAAGTGCCTCTCTTGAGTGTCCAAAAAGGAGTATTCCTCTTGAGAGGACGTTCAGGCCTTTTGTTTGCCATTTGCCTACTCATGCACTCATATCAGCGCTTCATCCATAGGTTATTGTGAGCTGAACATTTTGATCTCAATATCATCACATGGTCTTCCTTGAAACCTCGAAAACTTACTAATTCTACGTATAAAACGTCCAAACCACAACAAAAAAGCATTGTGTCCATGTCCGTCCAAGTACAGCATAGTTCTGTCGTGCAAGTCATACTGTAGGTCGGTCAGCTTACAATTGAACTCATTTTAGAAGGACTCAACTCATGACTCAAGAATGTTCACCCTCAAGAATGTGTCTCTCGCCAAACTGCTTCACTAATTAGTTTATTGCGATGCGTGCGACCTTGAGACGATCATTTGTCACGGCAACGTCACCGTGAGTGAATTGCACCCAGGGACGGAATGTTGCAATTCGTAGCAGACGTCGTCTAGTTGTCTAGGAATGTCAAGAAACATTCAGACACGGAGATGATGTGGTGTTTATTGACATTTGTAATGTACAGGCATTGTAGCTGGAACTCTCTCTTGGTCTATTTCTTTCCGGCGGTCGCGTATCCAGGCCGAAGAGGAACGGCGTAAGGAGCTCCACCACATCCGCTAGGAGCACCACAAGGAGCAGCTTGAGGAGGGGGAGGAGGAGGAGCACCGCAGCCTCCTCCACAAGCAGGAGCAGGAGAAGGAGGAGGTGGGGGTGGAGGAGGAGCACAGCCGCAAGGAAGAGGAGGTGTAGGAGCCCTGAAGTGAGATACTAGGATAAGACGACTTTGAAGGACTTACGCGCATCCACATCCCTGCTGAGGGAAGAAGAAGGCGTTGGAGAGGCCGAAGAAGGCGACGAGGAGGAAGATGGTGGCGGTGTTCATTGCTGCTAAGGACTGAGCTGTCCTAAGCTCCATAAAGCTGGCTTTATATCCGGTCAGTAGCACAGCTCAAGCCGGTTCGAAAAAGATGGAAGATCAGTCAAAGTACGCACACACTGGTTCCACTCGGCTGACATCTGTACTCAAGGTCGCTTTATTCCCGTTAGGCATATTATTATTCATCTTCGGCAAAGTTTATGGCTTTGGGCTGGTAAAGTTGAAGAGGGCTCCTTGCCGTCTGCCGGGCTCAAATAAGTTCCGAGTAATTCCCACACATACCAGTTGACTCCAAAAGGACTGAAACAAGCAGCGTTGTAGAATCCATCAGCCAGGATCGTTTCAGTGATAGTTGATGTCAAAACAATACTTATTTAGTTAAATTTCGATATCAAACAACGAATCCCGAGACACAATAATTAGGCTCAATAACAGAAAAACAACGTCTTCATATCTATGATCCCCAGAACCATCCCTTCAGCTTGTCGGACAAGCCTTGTGGCTGCGGAGCTGGTTCGGGTTTCGAAGCTGCTGGCTTCTGGGCGGCCTTCTTCTTGGGCGCTGACTTTGATGGCGCTGCTGGCTTTGATGGGGCGGGGGCAGCGGCTTCTGTCGTGGGTTCTTCGACTTCCTCAACCTTCTCCTTCTTTGGTACCTTAACGTAGTTCAGTGCAAGATCAAAGAATATGGGCTTCTGTGCGGGGGCGAGAGCTTCGTGGGCGCGGTTCTCTTCGGCCACGACTTCAGCCTCTGCGATCATCTTCTTGATTTCACTCAAGTCATCCTGAACATGAACACGTCTTCGTAGAAGCACAGTAAACAGCAACTTACGAATGTTTCCGAAACAAGAGAGTGCTCCTTGACGGCAGCAAGCATCTGCTCAGACTTGTTTGCGCGTTCCAGGGCGCGACCGTACAACAGCTGAGATTCCGTGAACTTTGAGTTTGAGGTATATGACTCGGCCAAGTAGAAGCCTCTAAACGGTTTACATAGAATCCAAATGCGCAGAAAAGGCTTACTTGAGTGTTTTGTAGTACTCGATCTTGAAGTCAAGCACAGCGCCGAAGCCTTCGACACTGTCGGCTCCCGGAATCTCAGCAGCCTCCTTGTAGGTTTCAACAATGGAATCCAGAAGACGGATGAAGTCCTGCGGCTTCGATTTTCTGGATTCATCCGACTTGATCGCCTTCACCATGAGAATGTATCTCTCAGCGGACTTGGTCAACCGGGAGAAATCGAAGAAGTTGATGATAGTCTGCAGGCTCGTAGATCCAGGAGACTTGCGAAGTTCGTCCTTGAGGGACTGGATCGCTTCGCGAAGATCGCTCAGCAACTTCTCGTACATTGTGAACTGCTCACCGTCGGCCAATCCCTCGATCTGTCCAGTGAATGTATTGAAGGCAATGAGAGCCTGGTTGGCCTTCTGGTTAGAGACGATCGGGATGGTCTGTCCGGCCCAGTGGACGTCGAGATCTCCTTGGCTCTGAGCCTTAGCCTGGATCTGCGAAATCAAGGTGTCGAACTCCGAATCGTCCAGCTTCATGTTGATGATCTCAGAGATGGCCACGTCCGTCTTGCCGCAGTTGTACTCGCAGTAGCGCATCTGAGGCTGGACTTCGTTGCATCTAAATGATAGAAATGAGGATCTTCGAACCTAAGAACTAGGAACATACTTGCTCTTGTAGAGCTCAACCATTTCCGGAATCTTTGTGACTCCGCTCAAACGCTCATAAATCACTTTAACGGTCTTGAACTCGTTGAGGGCATCAGTCCAGTTCTGCGACTCGAAGGCGAGGCAAGCCTTGATCCAGGCAGAATATGCCTGCGCTTCCAGCTTCGTGGAGGCATCAGCGCGCTCGCACTGTTTGGCCAGAGTTTCGAGCTGGATTGCGTGCTTCACAGCCTTCCTGAGTTTGCGGATCTTGTGGAAACGTTTACGCGAATGAGCGTCTTCGCCGGCTTCTTGCTTCAGAGCCATGGCGTAGGCCCAGCAGCGCTCGGCTTCGAAGAGGACGACGTCGAAGAAGCGCTCTTCTGCGATGTTCTCAAGAGTCACAGGGCGGAGAGTGAACTTGGCGCTCTTTCGCTTTCCTTTCAGAATGTGTTTGAACTTCAACGATGTGCGGACTCTCTCGATCTTCCGGCCACAATATCCCCTAAATGTTCGATTAGAATTGCTCGCTATGAGGTACAAACTTACATGTAGCGCTGATAATCTCCGTGGCGGAGGCCGTGCTTCGACTGAGCATCCTTGATGATGGCTAGGATGGAAACGGTGCCGAACAGAGGAAGAGGCTGGGCGACGGCTTCTTCGGGAGCGTCTACTTCCATGTGCTCAACGGTCATTTTTTTGCCCACTGAAGTTGTTCATGAAGTTAGACGCGAAGTGCAACGAACGAGAAGACCGCGCTTCAATAGCTGAACAGAAGTCGGAATAAAAAAAGTGAAGAGACATTCAAAAAGAAGGGGTATTCATGGGATCATCTCTATTCATCTCCCCCAAGATGTGAGGTCTAAACCTGCAGCCGTAGTATCGACAAATGCTCTATTTTCCTACGGACATAACAAAGAAACAAAAAAGACCACATACATCTTTGGAATGTGTGCACCTTGCGGACAGATTTGGAGACGTTTAAGAGCACAAAAAATAGACCAAACAACCTCCCTTCGTCTTCCTTTCAGAAAGGCCACAATGATTAAAATACTCGAATAGCAGAGCCGCAAAGTCGTGACAATCTTCACATCCAAACACCAATTGAAACTACGAGCGGCTCGCGACAAATAAAAGCGATCTTCACTGCTTTCACATCACGATTAGATGTTCTAACACACGATACTTTATCTACGTTCAACTTTACTTTTTGAAGTGCTTGCTGTGGAAGAGCTGGAAGCAAAGTGGAAAAAATAAGGAAGATTCCAGCACACAGACGTGAATTTGTGCTTTTTGGCGTAATCAAAAGCTGCTTTTCGAACCCATCGACTACTGGGACGCAGTGAATCCCCTATATATGATCTACGAAGCGATGCAATCCGCAAAATAAGAAAGATCTAGAGAACAAGATTTCACACTGCGCTGACCATGAGACAGACAGACCACGTTTTGCACCAGTTCCAACAAATGCATGATGTAGCATTGTGATACATTTTTCCGTGAATCGATATGGCCAAGCTTTCTGCTTCTTTCCATTTTTCAGGTTTCATTATTACGCAAATTAATTAGACAAGTCAAAAGACTACATATTATCGACGGTCCCGTCAAATACAGCGTCCTCTTCCAGCACCGCCCATTGTATCGTACGGCGTTCAGGGAAATCGTTATGAAAATACAATTTACTCTGTGAGATACCGTAATATACAGACAACTCTAGCAACACATCTCAAATAGTCACTCTTTTAAGGACGTATCCGCGGAAGGACTGTGAGAAGTCCTGTGACGTGCTCAACCCTGATATTCCGGAATCACTACTGTATCCAGAGGAGCTGACTGCAGGGCTCTGCACAGCCTGATATGAGGTGTGCGAAGGCAGAGGGGGACTTTGTAGGGGCTGGCTCTGGTAGCTCGCTGGACTCTGCACGGTCTGGAAGCTGGGAGGGCTCTGCACCGTCTGGTACGCTGGAGGACTTTGGACTGTCTGGTACGTCTGGGGACTCTGAACAGTCTGATAAGAGGCCGGTCCAACCGAGTATGAATCAGCCTGAGGAGGCGCCTGGACGTGGATGTACTGAGGTTCGTGCACAACTCGGGTGATGACTTTTGGCTGCACAGGCTCGTCTCGAATGCTGAAAGACAGATAAAAGAAGATACGGTAGGTGCAGGACTTACACGGTGACAACCTTCTCCCTCACGGGCTGGGAAGCAGGAATTCGCAGATAAATGGGGTACTAAACTGGAAAATATCATAAACAACCGCAATCCAAACCTACACTGTTGTATCCAATGGTCTGAGGAGGTACATAGGCCCAGCCTCCTCCACCTCCGCAGCCACAACCACAACTAGGGGTCCCGCAGCACCAGCAGGCGGAGGCGACATAAAGCAAGGAGGCCCAGAGGAGCAAGCGGAGGAACATCGTTCTTCTTTAGCGGAAGAATCAAAAAGAAGCTGTCGGCGCGCAACCTTTAAGCAGCTCGGGGACGTTGATCCGCGGTAGCTGATTGATGCTTTATCGCCGAGGGGCCGATTCTCATTAGGATGACCGGTTTCTGCGAGCTTTGAAACACCGAAGTGAAACCGCGGTGTGGCCGAAAGCAGGAAAAGGTGTCGCTGCGCACTCTGATCCAAAAGGATCGTGTTGCTGTGGGTGGCGTAGAAATGAATCCGACGGCGATGACAGCGATAAAGTGAATTGTTATGACACCTAGTAATGGGATAATGCAGTGTTTCAACATGATTTAGATGAGTGCTTCATTCATGGATAAAGCAGCGATCAATCAATTCCGAATTAACCAAAAAATTTATCCAAAAATGTTAACCTGTTTGGTACGCCTTTCAGGTTTTCTTAAGGTCGTTACGATTGCAACAGCTTACGAAACCGTTTCGTTTGTTTATAAGGTTGTGAAGCATGGAACTTACGATCCCTTATTATATGAAGTAGGTACACTCAACACGGTCATAATGGGCACCCTGATCTGTCGAGTGAAAGCAAGAACTGTAAAAATTAAAAACAAACGCGTCCGAGGATTCATGCCAATGGAGAAAACAACAGGAGAAGAACAACTACCGAGGGGATTCCAACCAATGAAGAGCTTCATCCCGTTGCCCCGTTCAACAGCGCTTCCAAAAATCAAACAGGCACTCCTTCTAGGCTGACTCCTGCTTGTAAACTTCCTGAAAGTTTCAAATCATGTGTTTTCCGCCACTGTCTGACCCAATCCCATTGGGACACACCTGACCTTTCCTTCGAGAAGGTTTCCAAACTCACTGATTCCGCGATAGGGTTCTTTTTCTAAAGCGACCAAATATCTAGAATTCATCATTGGATGCATCTTGGCCCAGACTTCCCCTTCCAGCAGCCACCTTTGGCATGAGTGAACAGCTGAAGCAAATACTGGAAACATCACACGTTCAGTTTCGCAAAATAGGAGACTGCGAATCGCCCTCGGACTTCTCTTCTTCTTTATCTCCCTGATTCAATGATTCTTCTTTGCATTTCCAGTAATTCCTTCGTGCTGCCTCACTACTTATCGAAGATTTCAGAAGTTTAGTCATATTTTCATTCCTTTACAGAAGACATGTCCGATTTCGGGGGGTCCGGCATCTCACCCCCCGCTCCAAACGAGATGATGACCGAAGAAGAGCACCTGAGGCAGATGGAAGAATACAACGCCTACTGCGCGGCACTCCGGGAGGCTGCGAAACCGAAGTACAGCTCCCTATCTCTTGCTTTGGCCGAGTCCCAAGAACCGAAAGGCGCGAAGGCACCCAAGAAGCGGGATGAGAAACACGCAAAAGACGAGTCGAAGAAGGAGAGGAAGCGGGAGCGAAGCAGATCGAGCTCCCCCGATTCCCATCGGCATCACAAGAGAGTCAAGAAGGACAAGAAGAAGAAGAAGCACAAGAAGGAGAAACACCGCGAGCGGAGCCGAAGTCGAAGCCAGGAGAAGAAGCCATCGACGTCCGGCTTCTTGGTTCGTATTGTGATCAATGATTCGGTCTAACTTTTCCGATTTAGTGCAATAGCGAGAAATGGACCTTCTTCAAGCCTTCAATCCATATCGACTCAAGGGATTTCTTTATATATTGGACAAGGGCCGACCGCGATAATCTCTATTATGGCAAGTTCACACGCCAGGAGCAGGCCAAGTACCGAATCACGGTGCCCAAGGACATTTTGGGAGGCGACTACGAATTGAGAAGGGTGTTTGGCATGACTGATGCCTCGGTGCCTATCGAGTCCGCCAAGACGAAAGCGAAAACACGAAAAGCCAAGATCATATACGGGCCCTTGTTGGGCGAACCCGAGCAGATAGAATCGTTTGTCGACGTGAACGATGTTCAAACAAAGGCAAGTGTTTCATTCCTCTTCTTTTTGGTTTAACTCACGGGTTTAGGGAATGGTCGAGGAGACGGAGCCTCTGGAACAGCAACTACAGCGGCTTCGAGTCACCCGCAGAGAGCAGCCCAGGAACAAGGAGGTTTACAAGGAGATCATCGACTTGGAGGACAAATTGGCTGAGAGGAGGGCCCTGTTCTGTTCGAAGAAGGAGCTCGAAGACGTCATGAAGGCGCACAAGGATCGCATGCTCGAGTTGTGGAAGGACTATGCCACGAGCTTCTCGAAGGACGCTGGAGCAGTAACCGGATACTTGAACTTGCTGGTGGACAAGGAGACCAGCAACGCTGCGGATCTGGAAAAGGAGATAACACTGTTTATTAACACGGTAGGAATGGTGCTTACGATCTGAGGGTAATGATCTTGGATTTCAGAGGAAAATCTTTTTCCGGAACAATATTGAATTCTGGAGGTTCATTGTGCAGAAGATCTACGCGAAACAGTCGAAATCCGTCCTCGATTATGTAAGTTGCTCACCATTTTTCTGTAATCCTGTTTGGCCCTTCTACAATCTTCACTGGTAGCTATATCCTTGTGGTTCAGATTCGATCGATCGACTCCATCATCGCAGATTTCACCGCCAGCCAAGACCATGAAGAATTCCTCGCTGAACTGATCCTCCTGCGAACAAGGTTGCTGTTCGAATCCGGCCATGTCCCGTCGGCTGTGGCGACCCTGCAGGTGCTCACGGAGATAACCCACTTTGCGCCATCGGTCGTTGCAGATCTCCCATTGGAAAGTGTTCGCAATCTGTTCGCTTCATTTTGGGATTCAGGATATCCGAGAGTGTGCGACTCGTATAGCCAACAGATACAGTCCATATTCCCCGGTTGTAAACCGGGCTTTGGGAATTTCCTAGAAGAGTACAAGAAGGCCGGAGGAGACGTATCGGAACTGGCTGACGACGAAGCGGCTGCCCGGTTCGTCAAGGGCCTCAAGGAGTTGATCTTCCAGTCGACGGAGTCGCTCATTCGCACACTGCCTAAAGACTCGCCCGAAGCTGACCTTTGGCTGGAAATGGAAGCAGTCCGTTTGAGGCACCTCTGGTCGCCGCTGGCTAACTACGCCGAACAGAAACTGAAGGGAGTGCTGGAGAGCGCGGCGGTGCCGTTCAAGACCGTAGAAGTTGTCGTGCGCCCCTTCAAGGACATTTCCATTGCGAAGAAGCTCATTCTCGATATCCTGGTGCTATTCGGTGTTTCCACTGAGGAGGTAGGTTGCAGTGGTTAGTCCCTTACACTAGATCCTAATTTTAGATGCGCACGAATGAGGACAACATTCTTAAACAGTTCGGCGTCTTCCTTCACCCCTCAATGGACTCAGAACTGGAGAATTTCGGTGAATGGCTAACGTCCGTGCTGGATGTCTTGAGCAGGACGGGGAAGGGAGCAGAAGGCTACCGGTATGCGTTAGCATCCACGAGGTTGTCGAAGATGACGAAGACCGAACAGTTCGACGAGTTCGTGAAAAGTCATGTGGAAGTTGTTGGCGCTGATGTGGCTGGCTGTGCCACCATCGACCAGGTAGCTGTGCACGTGCGAAGAACCTCAGCCTAAAGTATGTGATTTCAGCTGCTGAATGAGGTTGACCACCCCACGGAGCGCGAAGAACTGGACGTGACTTATCTCAAGTTAACTCATCTTCTCCAAACGATCGGTTCTGCTCCAGAGTGTTTTGACCAACACAACAAGCCGACGTCCATCTACGCGCTGCGCATGCACACTCGCCTCGTTACCGTATGCCCTGATAACGACCAACCCTACAAGAAGCTCGGCATGTCACGACAACATCTGTATCGGAAAGTGTTAGGGAAGCAGATTGTTAAAGAGGTAGGAAGCGTGTTGTCCTTAGCTTTTTTTATTATATAATTTCAGATCGAAGTAGTATGCAAACAAGGAGCCGGCTTCTTCGCTGAGACGAGCAGAATCCTGAGGGAAATATTCGAAGGATCCCTCAAGATTCCCCCTACCCATCATGCGCTTGGAGAGACTGCGACTTACATCGGCTTCTTACTTGCGGCGATAGCCTACATCAGAACGAAGAATCAGCCCTTTGAAGCCTTCCTGGAGCAGTTGGAACTCTTGAAGCTGAATTATCCACAACATGTTGAAGTATCCCTTATGGATGAATTGGCGATGCAGTTCTTGTGGCGGCGCTCCGCAGTGTGGAAGGATCGATCACTCCACTCAAGAGTATGGAGGCTCAACAAGGCCGCTGTTGACCGCCACCCCACCAACGCTACCTTAACGAAGCTGCTGGTGAACAACGGCTTCGTCGATGGAAACTGCTTCGCCCTAAGATGCAAATTCACGTGCTCGGATAAGGGTACGGTACCTCAAATGTACACTTTTACAGTTTTGCTCTTCAGATCCCTTTGTGAATGTGATTCGCGCCTGTGCCTCCATCTACTTCAGCATGATCAGAGTAAAGCGGCAAGGGTCGGATTTCACGCAGAACGTGCTGGAAAGGGAGCTCACCCGCGGGACACTCCGGAAGGCAATCGCGAATTTCGCCCTGTGCTCTCATTCGTCCTCCTTTGTGCGTGTGTGGATGAGGTACGAGAGGCACTTTGGTGAAGCAAAAGCAGTCTCTATGAAGGTAAGAACGTACTTCATGCTACTTCTTTAACCTAGATGCATTTAGAACTTTGCGAGCGATGCCCTGGCCATTCCATTCAGCAAATTCCTTCTCACGGATTACGCACGTATGGACCGTCAGCTGTACGACGATGTCCTGAAGCTCATTTTCAACGAGCGTGGAATGCTCGGATTTACTCATAGCGCGGAAGCACATGCTCTTCTAGAGGCATGCAGGGGCACGGCGCCACTCACATGGACGTGGCCGTCGCCATTCGCTCGGCGTTTCCTATCGAAGAAGCGGGTGGTCGAGTATAAGAAGGGAGAATCCGGGTAGCTCCCTTTGGCTGAAAGCGTTGTTGATGTACATATTTTAAATAAACTTGCTCAGAATGGG
This sequence comes from Steinernema khuongi, assembly GCA_016648015.1. Taxonomy (NCBI): domain Eukaryota; kingdom Metazoa; phylum Nematoda; class Chromadorea; order Rhabditida; family Steinernematidae; genus Steinernema; species Steinernema khuongi. The sequence goes on from JADLIF010001244.1 coordinate 56,966, forward strand.
CGTTGTGTACCTGCGCTGAGTACGGTAGAACACCAGAAGTACTATCCAGTGTTGCTCGCAGTCTCAGTCCTCTAACTGTTTCGGTTACAAGACGCTGTTCAGGCCTTGGATGGGCGCTTTATAGATTTGTATGACTGTGCTGTGTGTTTCAGGTAGAATGAACACCCTACCGGATGCTGTCGTTGAGCAACTCGCTGGGCTCATCCCGTTCAAGACGCTCCCTACCGTACTCAAAGCAGCCGAGGGACATGCCAATTGGCAGCGGTTCGTAAAAGAAGAACATGAATCTCGCTGCGATGTCCGTCTCACCTTTGGTGTCGGTCAAATTGAAGACAGAAACAAGATTCTGTGCAAGGCCCAGCATTCTCCCTTTAGAGAAGATGGGGTGGTCTTCAGGAAGTGGGATCTGAAGAAGAGACATCTCGCCAGAGTGTCCAACATCACGATTACTGGAGGCAGCTTTCCCGAAAGCGAACGTGAAGAAGGTTTGTTATTTTCCTTCCTTCGTATCTTTTCCTGGCTCCTTTTTACTGAGGCTTCATTTAGAAGCCTTGACTACAGTATACGACCTGTGCAAGCTCCCAGTTCTGCGTGGAAAAGATGAACAAAAGACGGTTCTTCACATCGGAGAAATACCGAAGTCACATGAAGCTATCCTTTCAACACTCATAGACCATCTTCCGACAGCCTTCGAAGAAGTCAGCGTGATAATGGTGAAGGAGCAACCTCAAGTGCTTACGAAAATGGTAGAACACCTCAAAAGCAACCCGTCTTTGCTGAAGCTTACTATCCTCGACTGTGGAATCGACCAGGATATCCTGTCTCCACTAGGAGAGATATTCCTCTCAACACGGAAGTGCAAGTTCGAAGCCATTGTCTCCTACTGCTCGAGCAAATTTTCGGGAAATTCACTCCTGCAGCTTATTAAGAAGTTCAGAGAATCTGATATGCAGTACAGCGGCGAGAGAAGGATGTCGCTGGAGATGACACAGGATGAGTGGAGTATGGTCGCTGCGCAACACGAGACTTTCAACACAGGAGAACAGTGCGCGTCGATAAGAATCGAAAACTCTTCCAGGCGAGCCTGTTTATTAATCAGTCAATTCGGAGTGTTGATCGGCTTGGAGATAGTTCGATGCAGGGCAAAGGTAAGTTTTGGAGGCTAATTCATACGTTATGGATTTTATTTCAGCGAAAAGCGCGGGACACTCTGGATACGCGCTAAGCTCACCCTGGAGCTGGATGGTGATACTTGAGTGCGTCTGATTGGTCTGTCCTTGTGAATTGTTCGAATTATTTTTCAACCTCATGAAAGGTTCTACTCCAACTCATTTTCAACCATGTCGCATGTCTCCATTGTTTTAATGCTGGTTTGTGGTTTGGAACTCTGCTATCCTTCAGTATACGAAGAGCATGGAACACCAATTTATTAAGGCGCTATGAGTGCCATCTTCGAAATAGCTAGGAAGGCGAAACAAGCTACGGAGACCACGAAGAAAAGGGCGGAGAAGACAAAGAAGTACACAGATCGGTGGTTCAGTGCCACGTTCCCTCGCCGGATACGTTTCGAGGTAAAGGGCTCCGCGGACCTCTCGGCTACGTAACGTCCCTTCTTCTCTTTGTCTTGATACGCTTCATTGTCCTGTCTGTTTGATGAGACGTCGAAACTCTCGAAAATTGTCACACCTTGGCCACCTGGCGCTGGTGTGTGGGCAGCGTCCGTAATGCGGGGCTGCGGAGCGCTTACACCCGGTGGAGCGGGAGCAGGCGCAGCAGGAGGTTGACCTCCGGCTAAAAGGAGTAGATAGGAGCAAGGGGAGGAAAGCGCTCACCTGGTCCGATTGGTTCGTACATATCAGCCATCCCTTATCGACCAATTCTGACGACGTCGACAAAACCAGTGACGTGAACACGGTTTGCATCTCCTTTATAGGAGCTCGACTGTCTAGTACGGTCAGACAGCTCCTGCAAGACGGACAGACTCATCTGTCGGGTGCTTTGATGCTTCCAAAGAGCACCTTGAGGCGCACGTTCTGTAAAACAATCGCAGAAGGATCTTCTTGCTCACGGAATAGGGCTAAGGATTGCTTGCAACAAGGTATCCTCACTTGCAGTCCACAGCCAGCAGCACGTCGACCACACTTCCAGTCACTTCAAATTGAGTGTCGTCGAGCAGTCGTGTTCCTGTAGCATCGCTCTGCTTCGGTGACAATGAGGAATTTTCCATCTGTGCAGCTTTTCATTTCCTTTCTTCTCATCTCGCTGTTCCTGGGTGCTTCCGCCGGTAAGAGATCTCATTATATCAGTTTCCTTATTGGCTCGATTTTAGCAAATCCCTTCACAATCTACTACATTAGGACCACTGGCAAAGACAACCAGCTCATTCCGGTGGTTGACGAAGAGGCATACCGCAAATTCGAGCTGACAACTGATGGAAGGAAATGCGCATTGAAGGAGGTTCACGTAAGCGAGGCGTTCATCAAGAACGAGGCTGGATTACTGGAGAACCTCATGCTGATCTGCTGCAAAAACTGTTCGTCCTATGTAAGTCATCCAGCCTGACTATTCGTCTAGGTAAATGCATTCTAGATCTCGAATGGGAGGCCGACGCTCCAAGGATTACGGTATTTATCGAACATCGAAGTCACTTACGACGAGCAGTCTCTCGATATACCTGGTGACTCAGGGAAAACTTGTGTCAACCTTTATGGCTACGAGGAGGTGAGGCTTTCTTCTTCTGGTTCTATACCTGCTCTATTACTTTAGACTCATGACTCCGATGCGTGTATTTTCCGCTTGAACGGCAACGGCGCCTTCGCTGGTAGTCTCTCGTCGTATGCGCCCTTTCCAAACGAAAAGCATCAGATCGACTGCAGTGACGGGGACACTTGCTACAAGCAGCTTACCGATGAAGCCTATGAAATCACCTGCTGCTGCGTCAACAACAACGCAAACTGCACCTACTCTTTGGACTATCAACAAAACGTGAGGACCTTCTACAATCGGTTTATGGAGCAGCCAAGCACTGCCGAGGGCAGCGTGAGTCCTCTTCAATTCCACCACTTGGGTAAATCCTGATCTTTACAACATCTCTGTACAACATCATCAATTCAGATGCCCAGAACAGACGTAAAGTCCATTGCGCCTATGGCAACGTAATTGAGAATCCTAAGGGTGGAGGAATTGCCAAGAACATGGGTGAATCTCATATCACGGGATTAGATAGGGTCCCGCTGCCGTGGACTCGCGCTATGATTCCTGAACCAGTGTCGACTTGCGGCTTAAAACTAAGTTTTTACCCACACGACATCGACAAGTCACTCTACAGGCAAGATATATCCTTTCAAACTATGCTACGGGTTTGTTTAGCTTCTCAGTAAACATGTCTTCGTTCGACGAATGCGCGGAACCTAGCAGAGGAAATCGCAAATGGCGCTTTATGGAACCAGCCTGTCCGCTCCAGATAGAACGAAACGATACGGTATCCTTCCTTCATTGCTGCAACGACGTGGACGGATGCAATCACATCGCCAAGCACTTCGGCTACAATGAATTGATGACCATTAGTGGAGCGAGGGACGAGTTTGGCTTCCACTTCCCATGGTATGCCCTCAAGCACTTATAGCCCTAATAGTCCGTTTCAGGCGTGATACATGTGGATACCATGCGGCGTCGTTCTTATTCCTGATAGAGTTCAAGGAATACATTGGCCGCTGTGATTATTACTACGACATTGGAGCAAAGAAGGCAGTTCGGCTGTTCGGATACGAGAAGCTGAAGTATTCGTGAGTTGCGTTCTTCTTTACCTGGTACTTACCTAAGTGTTTTTAGGAAGACAGTTAAGATAAACGGCTATGAGTGCGCGCGGAAAACAGTGCTCCTACACAACAGAGCGTTGCAATGCCCCGAGAAGTATCGTTATTACGACGCAGTGGATTCTCCGGTCCGCGATTACATCAACTGCCAGAAGAAGTATGCAGATGGTGACAAGCCGCCGACAGAGGAGTTCATGATGGCCACCTTCCGCGAGGCGCTGGAGCACAAGGCTCTCAAGTTCAGCTGCTTGGACTCTAATGCAAAATACGTCCCTCTGGGCAAGATTGACTCTATCACGGACGTATGTGGAATTCATCTGTCCTCTTCTTATTCATAGCTTCTCTTAGATGAAGGAATCTCCAATCCAAGCGTGTTATTACATTGTTGGTTCCTTTCAAGGACACTATGTGATGAAAACAGGACCAGTAGATGAGGACAGTGGAGAGATTTTCGAGTTTTACGCAGAACACTTCATGTCGCAGAAACTGACGTATGGCATCTCATACTCCTACAATAGTAGCTATGGAGAAGCAGTCCTTATTTGCGTTGGAGAACAGGACCTCTGCAAACAGAAAGGTATGCATACATCCTCTAATTCACTTTACACGATGAATCGTTACAGAGGTTATAGCCGAGCTTATGCTTCCTGTGTTGCATGTGAACAAAATGGATTCGGACCTTATCAATCGGACTAAATGCGGTGATGAACTATGTTCCGACCACCTCGGATGCCATGCCTCCACTGGACTTGGAGAGCTGAATTCGAAGCCTACGGTAGGTTGATCGCGACAGGTTACATGTTCAGTTAGTATGGTTTTAGAAGGGATGTATATCCGGCATAAGAAGCGAGGACATTCATCTCATGCCATGCATCAATGCGAAGAAGCGTTGGCCGAAGAATGAAGTGCTCGTGGACATTCGAACGACCAATGGGGAAAGGACAGAACTACACAGGGTCCTCTGCGATGGCTTCGGATTCCGCTCTACTAACAAGAAGTTCAATGACACGAAATCGTCGTGGCCGCTGGAATTGTAGAGCTTCTGTAAATTGGTTTTCCATCTTGCGTTGTGGTTGAGGGGAGAGGAACTGTTTACTTTTATGTGTATTTACAGAGTCATAAAGGTATCCGTATCCGATAGATGGCGACCTCGAGCGCTTCCATCAGCTCCGGACTGACATGATGGAAACTGACAACTTCTGGACTTATCGCTTCGTAACCCTGGCAAGATAGGAGAATGGACGACAAAGACAGGCCAAGACCTACCGTTTCGACGTCGTCGAAGAACCATTTCGTTCGCTGCTCCTCCTCCTTGAGACCTCCTCGAATCATCTCGCCCGGCGTGAACAGGTTAAAGCGCTGTCGTCCGGAGGAGTCACGAGCGTCGCTCGGGAAGATCCCGACCCTTTCGAAGCACTGTCCGATGCCGACGTCCTCGAAGACGTTGAACGGACAGAGCGAGGAGTTGGCGAACAGTTTCGAGGAGAAGACGCCCATGGCCGCGCGGCTGAGGACGTAGCCCGCTCCACCACTGTTGTACCCGTGTGTCAAGTAGGGTTTCATGCGAAACCCGAGGTAGTAAGGAATGGCTGGGTCCAGTTGCGACAAGAACTTCTTCAGATTCTCTACTACTACGTAGGTGTCGTCATCGGCCTTCAGGTACCAGTCGAAGAAGGGCGAGATCCGTGTGTAGGAGTACTGCAGTGCGAGCTTCGATTTCCAGAAGAGGGTGTCGTAACTGTCGTCGAGGTGACGGAAGAGGGTACGGTAAGGCACCGTATCGTCGAGATCCGTCTCCGAACTTGTGAAGACCTCGCCGTGGTCGCATCTTGGAAGCCAGGTGCTGCTCACAGAGGGCACCCGGACGGAGTGGAACTTGGGAGCGGTGAGCACGAAGCAGAAGAGGCGACCGCGCGAAGGCAGAGATGCCGCCTTGGAGGAGATGTGGACGGATTTGTGGTGGGTGGAGATGGTCTCTAGATAAGCCCTAAAACAGGAGACTTATAGGAGAGGCGAACGAGTGGTACGGTACTTTTGGAAGAACTCTTCGGATGACAAGTAATCTCTGTGGTCGATTAGATACTTGAGACCGAAGAAGATAAGGGATATGGCGAAGACGCAAGTGGCAAAGGTGCGCAGGTAGAACGACTTGATTTTAGTCCCTGCACCCTTCATTGGGGATGAAGGGCGGTAGGGAGGGCTGAAAGTGATAAGAGGAAATAGGCAGAACGGAAATTGCAATGCGCGGAAGGAGCATAGGAGTAAGGGGGTCTTGCGGAAGGACCTGAATCCACATGCAGGCCACGAAGTTTAGGTGCTGCCTATGTGCTTTGTGCAAGTAAATGATTCCGAAGCAATGGTTGAAGTCAGAAAAGACATAATACGCATAAGCGAAGCTCACATTGTGCACATAAGAACACACACAAGGGCTTAAGGATCGTCAGGAAGGGAATCTCAAGGGACGATAGCGAGACTTCCTGAGGTTTCAGGATGGCCGACAACGACATGGAACCGCGCAAAGGTCTGCCGGAAGCCATGACAGAAACGACGCCTTAGAAACGGTTGTCATTGACGACAAAAGGCGCACCCTAAAGCGGCAATCAACGGGTACATAAATGGAGCAAATGTTCAAGTTTCATCAATTTAGGTTGAGGATTTACGGTATTAAAGGCATAGGCTATTTTTTCATCTCTCAAAGGATTTCATAAGGATTACACGGAAAGCTAGCCTTGTGAACAATTCAACGGAGTCAGACTCACTGGCGCATTCCTAACATCTGTAAGATAAGCAGCTGATCCGCTATTTGAAAGAAGGCATAAGCATGTGGGTCTATCACAGAGGACCTTGCTGTGATGTGCAATGTGGTCGTTCCAGGTTTTTGTCTTCCACTCCGCCGAGGAATCGATGGTGTTTGAAATGACAAGTCATATGTTTTCAACGTGCATGAAACTGTTTTAAGTCAAAATTAAATTTGCAGGTTTATAAAGAGTTCATCTGGGTGTGCACGTTAAACACATAATACGCACATAGAAGCACACAGAACACACGCCAGGGCTTAAGGACCGTCAGGAAGGGACCCTCAAGGGACGACAGCGAGACTTCCTGAGGTTTCAGGACGGCCGAGCACGACATAGAACCGCGCAAAACAAGGTCTGCCCGAAGCCATGAGGCGACGCCTTAAAAACGGTTGTCATTGACGTCAAAAGGCGCACCCTAAAGCGGGCCTAACTAACCCTTGTCCCAAGTGCCACGTCACTCGCACATGGCGTGTTGTCGAGAGCAAACAGCGCACAAATCACATTTGAATCTGATGACGAATGGGGGATGCCTCCACTCGATTAGCCCTCTTTTTCTGTCTGGCCTGAGTTGACCTTTGGGCGGCGAAGAAGACAATAAAGTGGCTCTTATGTGTGTGGAAACTAAGAATCATACTCTTTGTCTTATCGGATTTTCACCCAAGCTTATCAGGCCCATAAGGTTTCAACAGGGTGGAAGGGAGACTCTCTTTGAATCCACTGTATCCTTAGTCGCAGTTTTCAATCAGTTAAATATGTGATTCTACAGGGTCGAGACTGTAGCATAACACCCTATAATCTCATCGAAAGGAATCTCAACACCGTATGCAAATAAATGAAAAACTATAAATCCAACTTTAACCTTTTATGTAAAGGCTTGCAACCTGCACCAAACATGCCCTTTCCACAGCACAACAAGGGGACCACCACGTTCTTATGGCCTTTTCTCCCTTGGGAGCGAAAGGCCTGGAGGGTATCCAAGCGGAATTGCAACAAACAAGCCGATAGAGATACCAACGCATAGTCAGAGGCCTTAATTAAATCATTAGACCAGGCGGAGCTTCCAGCGGCCGCCTTTCGGCGCCGCCAGAATCGATAGGCAAAACCAAAACAAACCAACTTCTGACGAGTCCGCGGAAGCCGCTTGTAGGTTTCGGGATGACGTCATCGGCAGAAGAGGAAGACCAATGCGCCGTGGGATTTGTGGATAACGATGCGCCCGGGGGCGCCCCACGTGTTAGAGTTTTCAACTCAATGTCAGAGGCCTAGAGCTAGTGGGCCCATAGCCTTCTAGGGGCACGATTTTGAGTCGACTTTGCTTTGTTAGGTCTATGCAGCTATTACGGAACGAGAGGCCAGATCTGTTTTGGCTACATTAAACGGTAAACGTGGCATGTTCGTCTTGTATACTATAGCATTCTGAGCGGAAGTTTCTTTTTCGCAATTCATTTTCAAAACACCTTTTGATGAGTGGGTATAAGCTAAAATGAGTGGTCATTGACAATCAGGGTGAATAGAACCAGGCCTGGGAGATCGTTGCCCCCTGGATCCTATCCTCCGACAAAATTCCGATTTGGTGACCCCTCCCCCAGGCACGACTAGAACAAACCATGTGGAAGCCAGAAAGACCGGGTATTGTGATGCATGATAACTAACATGTAAGACCGCGAAGGAGATCAGACTTTGATTCTAATTGAACGAGCCAAATCGAGAAAACAAATTAGCGAAAATTTATGGCGGTTTGTTTTCGTCCTTTTCCCAACAATCCGACTTCCACGAAGACCGTCAGATCTCTGGAATGATTGACTGGCTTCAGCCATATTAAGAGCGGTGTAAACAGGAAAGTAGAAAAACAGAGCTGGGATTCCCTTTCCAACTCCGGTGTCATCCATCCGGGCGCAGAAAGGAAGCGGAAGCAAGAAGATTAGAGTGCACTTATGTGGCCGGAGATCCGATGATCGCTGTTGCATGTGGCAAAATTGTTTATGCACGAGGGCGACTTCTTGAAGGAGGGGAGGAGGGCGACTCCAGGGCGCACGCATGGGACGCCGAATTGGGTCTAATTACACGAGAGCACGCACGAAGGTCGACGGCTAATTGTGACAAAAGGAGCGCGTGGAATGTGGCTATTGTTGGAGAGTGTTCAAGGTTGCTTTGAGGGGATGTAAACTGCTGGACCAGTTGGAGGTATGTGGATTCAGATGGGGATGATCTGAAGAAGGTGCGCGTGGAATGTGGATATTCTCATGCTTCAGGGCCACCCTGTGATACACCGGTTCAGGATACGCCAATCAGTGAGATCACACTAGCCCATACAGTAGATACCAAGCGGGCAGAACCACAAGACGGCAAATCTTTACTGAACAGTTTCATAGAGCAAAGAAAGATAAACCAGGTCACAGGAGAACCTCAGAAGCTCAAGTGATCTTCTTCTTACACACGAATGTCCGCATCGTGTCGCAATCGATGCTGTACCACATTTCTTCGGTGAAGTATTGAACCTGAGTCAGAGATGCCATTGACAAGGAAGAGGCACTTACACAGCTGAATTGGCCGGAGAAGTTGACGGGCTCTCCGGGGAGCCAGCTGGAGAAGGCCCACTTGCTGCCGTCGGACCAGGCGAAGGTGTTGTTTCGGTGTGGGGAGAAGGCGCCGATCCAGGCCGAGCTACCCGACAGTGAGGCGACGAAGGCGTTCTCTTCTTCCGAGAGGATGGACGCCAGGTCGCCTTCGTCAGCCCCACATCGCTCCTTGGCCGTCTGCCAGCTCCTTGCCTCCAAGTGGAGACAGTAGAGGTGGTTACCGAACTGCTTGCAGAGGGGCGCCGGGGTTGTGCTTGGAGGAGTTGTGGAGGAGGCCAGGGTGGACGAAGGGAAGGAAGAAGCCGTGGTGGAAGCCTCAGAAGTGGACAGAGGAGATGGAGTGGTGGGGTGAGAAGTAGGTGGAAGGGAACTCGTGGGAGGAAGAGAGGATGTAGTGGATGGTGTAGATCTCGTGGTGGAAGCGTTGGACGTAGAGGTGGAAGATACAGTAGTCGTAGTGGGATCCTCGGAAGTAGCAGGTGTTGTGGAGGCTGGGAAGGGAGTAGAAGGACAAGGAGGACATTCCGTGGGAGGAGGACATGTCGAGGTGGTCACGGGACAGAAGGCACATGTCGGGCACACCGGCTGGGTGGGAGCTGAAAACCTCTCAAGTAGCAGAGTCATAAGACCAGGTCAATATTGATATGGATTTGGGTTACTTCTTTGGAAAGAGGAGACCTACTTGGGCATGGAGTCGGCGAGGGTTTTGGCACAATGGAATCTCGTTCGCAGACATAAGAAGCCTTCCTTGCGCATGGCTCCGCATACCACAGTCCAGTAGTGCTGTCCAAGGACAAGCACCTTGCTGAAGCGGCAAAGGGAGCGTCGGCCCAGTTGGAGAAGGTGAAGTTGGAGCCGTCCAACCACGTCCAGGAATCGGCGTCCTTGTCAGTGCCCCCAAGCCAGAGGTTTCTAGCTTTCATGCGTAGGTTCATAAAGACGGCGTAGGCTGTTTCTGAAGGACTCAAGAGGTGACGAGAAGACAGAATTTTCTATGTTCTCCAGTTTACAAAAGGAAGAAAGCCGAAAAAGATATAAACAGCCGTTATTCTGCCCCTCTTGGAGCTTATTCCTACCATGACCTACCCGAAATGCGCTCATTGTCGCCGGCGTTGGTCACAGAGGCAAACCGAGCGCCCAAGTCCAAGCAGGTGCGTTCCGCGTCGTAGAAGGAGACCGGAACGGGGACGATCAGGAAGCACTTGGAACGGTCGCTGCTGGTCACGGCTCCGGGGGAACAAACTCGCTCGGAGGCGCTGACTCCAAGGAGAAGAAGGAGAGGAACGGAGCGAAGGAGACTCATCGGATGACTTTCACTATTCACGACTGAATGAGGGAAATGCTGAGTCCTTAACCCTTTTATACCTCATCTTTGTTGTTCTCTCGATCCAGAGCTCTAGAGGGAGTGAGATGGTCGTGCAACCTGGTCTCAGTCACCGGAGGAGTCCACAAAATGGACCTTGTTTGGACAAGCTTGTTTTCCGCGTTTTATCACGGACAGCTGCATACACAGAGCCTTCTATAAAGCTGTCGCCAACCGCCGGATACACAACAACATGACCATCCTCGTTCTTCTCGCCGTCCTCTTCTTCTGTCTCTCCGCTGAGGCGAAGTGCCCCGACGGAGCGGTCTTCAACGAGAGGACCACCAAGTGTCTCCTTCTGGTTCGCGTTCCTCTGGACCACGCGGACGCAGAGACGTCCTGTCTCGCTCTAGGAGGCCAGTTGGCCTCGCTCGATAAGGAGGACAGACGTCTCGTCTCCAACGGTAATTGTCGCTAGATCTTAAGACTGTTGCATTTACTGAGTCCATGTAGGGGGTGTGTCTTTGGCCTACCCGCTAGAGATCTTAGGCTTCCATCCTTCTAGTCATCCCAGAGGACAACTTCCTCCTTTGCAGAATCCTTCGCTGTTGACGTCAAAACCGCCTGGATCGCCTCAAAGTCCCGCAGAGGCTTCAAACAGCGATGTGACATCATCTCCTTAAAGAACGGAAGGATCTCCGGCAAGAATTGTAAAAATAAGCTTCCTTACCTGTGCGAACGTCCAGTAGAGGAGTCGGGTCTCAACGCGAACTGTGGAGGTAAATGTGTTAGGACATGAAGTAATTCAACGCCATTTTAAGATCAACCCACTTGTCCTCCTTGTCCCGAATGTCCTCCGGTCCCGGATCCCATATGTCCCTCGGAAGGATCTTGTCCTCCATGCATCTACATCCAACAATAATCGAATGGTGTAACCTCATATGTCCTTTATTCCAATAAACCGAAGGTTGAAAAGAGTGCCGGTACAAAACCTTCAGGCGCCGGCGGCCTTCTCGGTGGTGCTGCTCGTGGATGGAGTCGGTGAAGAAGCTCCCGGGGAAGGAGACGGAGAAGACGCTCCGGGAGAGGCGGAAGCGCCGGTCGACGGTCCTCCCGAAGAGGCGCCTCCGGAGGGCGCAGGAGAACAGGCTTCGGTCGCCAAGAAGGTGAGGGCGGCGACGAAGAAGAAGAGGACAAAGCGGTTCATGGCTGTAGACGTTGACTTGTAGGGTGAAGGACCCGAAGGACGAGGGTCTCTATATACCACTGCCTGGGTGCTCCGCAAACATCGTTCCGAGGAGAAGCCGTTAGCCTTCGTTGGCGTTCCAAACGACTTGGCGCACATAACGTTTTCGTGTTTGTCCGAATCTCATTCGGTTTTACGCGACCGGAACACAAAAAGTTCGCCGATTGCGTCGTCGATGATGCTCCTCGAAGGGACGGAGCGGCGCTTATAAGGCCCCTCCTGTCAAGTAGAAGCCACCACTCTATCGTCCCACCATGAACCGCTTCGTCCTCTTCTTCTTCGTCGCCGCCCTCGCCTTCTTGGCGACCGACGCCTGCTCTCCTGCGCCCTCCGGAGGCGCTTCTTCGGGAGGACCCTCGACCGGCGCTTCTGCGTCTCCCGGAGCGTCTTCTCCGTCTCCTTCCCCGGGAGCTTCTTCACCGACTCCCTCCACCGAGAAGGCCCCGGAAGCCAGGAAGCGCCGCGCCGCTCTCACCGGAGGTCCCCTCTCCTCTCCAGTTCCATCCTCCAGAGTCGTTTCAGAATCTGTCTCCGTGGCAGTCCACACGGTTTTGGCATTCTCGGACCCCGACCGGGCCAAGGAGCAGGCCACCCGCGTCGCCGACCAGGTGAGCGAGAGAGTCCTCCGTCCCTCAACTTCTTCAGCTCCGCTACGTGGTCGCCCAGGCTCCCGATCTCCACGTCGAGAAGGTCCACCGGGAAGTGGCCAACGTCGACGGCAAGATCGCCGTCCTCTACCGCCTCCAGGGCGAAGACGCCTGCCAGAAGGTCGCCAGCATCGCCGAGCTGGGAGTCACCTTCTCCGACCTGGTAACCCTCCCACAGAGTTTCTTGTCCACGCTTCTTTAGATCGACAACATCGAAGTCGACTGCAAGGACAGCCAGAAGAAGGTCTTCAAGAAGCAATAGACCCGTTCTGTCCCTTTTGAATAAAGTCAAGCATTACACGGACGTGGAGATCAGAGTCACCGCCAGCAGCGTGGCGCAGTGGAAGCGTGCTGGGCCCATAACCCAGAGGTCGGTGGATCGAAACCACTCGCTGCTAATCTTTTTTTCTTACTTCACTCATCTGTCTAGACTGTATAGACTGTGAGCATCTGCAACTCATTCGTGCAAATGATATCTTTGGTGCAGTTGCTTCTCATCTGTTGCTCTCACACAGGTCAACTATCCTGTATCCCAAGTGGTGGATCCTGATCCTCTCATACCGTTCGCCCCCTTCTTGGGAGTTAAAAGAATTTGAGGAGTCTATGGTTATCGGTAGGCCGGGCTGGACTGCTAAAGTAGCACGTGGGAGGAACAAACGTTTGCTCCTTCAAGTCAGCTCCACACTCTCTTCCCTTCTTACTCGTTTGCTCATTTATTATGCTCTCACGTATAGAATCTATATACACCGGTCCGAGATACATTTAGCAGGAGGAGGACAACGTTCTACGTAAATGGGGGAAGCGGTATGGCTCGCGTGGACTAGATGGCTTCGGCGGTTAGATCGATCGGCGACTCGTCGGAAGCCGATTCTTCGTCTCTGAAGCGACGTCATCAGCAAGGCTATGCATACGACACGCTTACTTTACGGAGCAGGGAGGCGACAGCAGGGGCGCCTTGGTCTCCTGGTCCTGGTGGAGCATGATATGGTCGAACATCTCCTTCTGCGTGTCCGTCGTCTGTGGGCACTGCGGGCACTTGTACTGCTGGCCGACGCGTGCGCACTCTGGGATGTGACGGTTGATGTGTTTCTCCAGCATCGCCGGACTCTTGGACACGTGGCGACAGAACGGGCATTTGCGGGAGCCTGCAATGGAGTTAAGTTAGATTTGGAGGGTCAGGTTCACGTCAGCAGCGTGGCGCAGTGGAAGCGTGCTGGGCCCATAACCCAGAGGTCGGTGGATCGAAACCACTCGCTGCTAATCTTTTTCTATGCTTCTTGTTTGTCTTTGATTTTGAGCTCATTGGTTTTCTAGCGCACAGGGTATGCTGCTCCTCGGAGAGGGAGGGCCAGAACGTCCACCTACCAAGATCAATGGACTGGGGCAGCGGGATGTGATGTCTGTAGTACTTGTGGAAGTGGATGTAGCGCGCCTCGCGCGTCGTGAACGAACATCCTTCCTCGTCGCAGCGGATCGGTGGATTCCGATGGTAGATGGTCACGTGGTAGGAGACGGAGTTGTAGCGCCCGTAGATCTTGCGGCAGACGGTGCACATGAATCCGTTCGGAACCCGTTCGATGTACTTCTTGTTGCGGCACCAGCCCTCCTTGTCGTTCGACGGCACGATCACGTCGCCCATGTTGTCGAAGGGCACGCTGGGAGAGCGAGGCGAGGAGCCAGAGGGCGCGGGAGAGCGCTCCGAGCTCGTCTCGGTCTCCGTCTTCTCCGTCTCGACGCTCATCGGCTGGCTCGGAGGGAAGAACATGCCCGAGAGAGGGTTGGCCCAAGGCTGCAGCATCTGCATCATCATCGGGTTGTCGAGGTAGCCGAGTGATTGCAGGTACATGTTCACTGAAAGAGGGACGTGTGAAAAGAGAGCTTTCTGGTCAGAATGGGTCCCGCCACGAAGAAATATGTGACTCAGGACTTAAGTGTCTTAAGGAGATGAGGAGATCTACGAGGGAGTATTCTCCTTGAATAGCAAGAGGTTCCAACTTACAGTAGTACATCTACATTGTTAGCGCCTTATTATTTGATGTCCTACACAGGGTAAACCAGGAAACGATAAACAGCCCTAATTTGCCCTAACCCTAGTGTAAGCCCGTGAACAAACTGTGAACTGTGAACTGTAAACATTGCCCTAATTTAAGAAGACATTTAGAATGTAAGTCCTTTACAACATTCAAAGCACTTTAACTTGACTATCTGGAGCTGTTTATTCGGTGTTTACGGTTACTGTATATAGAACATGAGGGCATCTGGTGGACTTTCATGAATACAAGGCAACCTTACATGTTTATTTACTTCCTTAAGAGGTCAAAACCGTTGCTACGGAAGTAGATTTTTGAGGTTGTATCGGGTTGCCTTGAGAACTAGGGACTATCTGGAGTGGAAAAGGCTCATATAAGGGGGTTACTGTAGCCCTTGCTTAGTAGCAATCAGATGCCAGAGAATTTTATTAGGTCCACCGAACATTTTAGGCGGCTGAGGCCCTAAAGCTCTAGGAACCCTATGAATAACCCAGGATCTTCTCCTTAAGAAGACCGACTAACCCTAAGGACATCCCAAAAGCTAAGGGAAGACATAACTGCAACTTACATGGATTGTTCGCCATCGGAGCGACCCTGGTAGGCACCGGTCGAAGCGGATTGTTCTGCAGGAAGCGCGTCAGGACGCTGCTGTTGTTGAGCACGTTCTCGCTGAGGATCTTGGACTCCAGCGAGGTCACTTGACAGAGCTGCGCGATCTGGAGCATCTGAAGGGACCCTTTAGCGGAGACTGGAGCACATGGACCGCCTACACTCAGCGAGTCATGGGCGTTGAGGTTGATTTCGCCGCTGTAGAGGTAGTCGAGCATGGCTTTGAACGTCTCGATCGACTGCGGAAGGGGCGGCAGGTTGAGGTCGATGACGGGGGGCGTGTTCTGGGCAGTGGACTCTTCGGAGGTAACCATTTGGCGGAAAAGGGGCGACGCGACGGCGAGCACAATCCGATGGGCGTAGATCAACTCCTCTGCAATGCGCCGCGGGTTACGGTAGCCGTGGAGCCGAGTTTTCGCCGAGACGATAAAACGTGCGAAAACAAAGCGCGTGGGCCCGCGAGGCGCAAGTGGGGGAGTAAACAGCGGAGTCTGGTCGCTGGAAACAAAGCCGCAGGTAATGAGTCTAAAAGGGAGACGGCCACGTCAAGGTCGTCGACGGGTTTCGCGGTAAACAAACGGTGACATTTCGGGAGAGAACACCTCCGAAATGACATTTGCCTCTTGGAGAGCGCCTTGATGAGTGGGATGGACTCAGAAATAGGCTCCGCTCCCGAGGGAGCCGGAGGACAGGTGGGCGACTGTCTCCAGGGGAGGGGGTGGTGGTGCTTCTGGTGAGTAAGGCACGTGACTTTCCGCTCTCCAGAAAGGCATAGGAGATTCTAAGTTGATTTTCTACTCACTCAAGTACATAGCATTGGTCCGAACTTGAGTTTGGGACTATAAGGTCACGAAGCGAATTCCCTGAGGATTCACTGAAGTCGTCTGACATCTCCTTGAAATATTGCTAAGAAATAAACTTTGGCCACCTAAGATCGAGGGAACTAGTACCCCGTTGCTATGTATGCTACTTGTCTCAAGCAACATTCTAAGTAGGACGAATCGAAGGACATTCTGGTTACCCTAACTTGACAAGGCCGACCTACAGGAAAGATTTCTAGGCAACTTGTTGTAATGAAGTCCCTGTCGTCCCAGACGTCTTACAATGTAAGGAAATGTTATCTTTTAAAGGATGCCTGGATCAGGTGAAACCATCGTGACTAACAAAGATCTGTATTCTGCTTACAGAGCCTAAGCCATGTTCTAGGAATGACAAGTGGATGAGGTCCAAAAAGTCATGATCAGAGATAAAAAAAGAAAGTTTACGATGTTTAATGAATACCCCCAGGACTGCTTATCCTATTCTCATTTATCCTCTACTAAGAAGCTCAACCAACCAGAAGGAGCAGAAGTCATGGAATCTATGAATCTTCAAAATTCTCAAAACTTCTAAGAAACTCCCTTATTTTTAACAAATACCCCGCTTCTCCAAACCACCTGCTTCTTCACGCTACAGCTGCATGAAACTCTCCTTACACCCTCGCCATGAGTCGCTGCAAGACCCTCCAGATCACAATCAGAAGATCCAAGCATTTCGGCGTTCAGAGACCGTACACCCTAGTCCTCTTGGTCACCACCACTTGTCCACGTGACCGCCCCCTGCACGGTGTTTTTTGAGTCAAAGCACTATGCTGCCTTTCTACATCACCTGCCTTCAAAACAGACACTTTTCGAGAAATCAGAACGGCCGCTGAACGCAGACAGTGTTTTTTGTTTTCGTGCGTCTCGTGCGTAATGATAATATTATGGATTTGGAGGCAAATATGTTTTGAAAGGGAACTTCGAAACGGTTGTCTTCCGTAATTTGTATCTCAGAAATGCGCAGACAGACAGACAGCTGTCTGTATGTCTGTTAATTTTGAATGAGACGTGACCTGAAGGGCAGAGTTCATGATTTATGAAATGTTTCGGGTCGAAAACATGTTCTTTGAGGGGAAAAATAAAAAGATAAAAGGTTGACATTGGAATCAGCAAGGTAAAAAAGGATACCACTGCCGGGGTCGAACCCCAGCTTTCAGACTGATAGTCGGACGCAGTAGGCCCTTCTCTTTGCCTGTTTGGCAACGGAAAGACAGTTTTCTGAGGAAAAAGCGAAAAACATATTTAAGGAAATGGATACGGTGGAATATCGGCGTTGAGGAAGAAAGATAAAACTTTAGCTTACACCCGGACTCGAACCCGAGCCTTCAGATTGGTAATCGGGAGTGCTAACCACTAGGCCAAACAGACCAAACTCCTGCGCAACTTCCTTTTGTATGTTTCGTCAAAGAAGAAGGGACCATAGGTTCCCGATTACGAAAAATATGTTTTCCGAAGGGCAACGATCCTGCGCCCCAACATGAGCAATGCCTAGAGACTTCGGCTACAATGTTGGCCCACTTTGTAGCGCCGCCGGCTTAAGTTCTTAAGCATGAGTTTTCACTCAGAATTACTCATAATTTGGCTGCGAGGCTAATGGTGACGCTACAAAAGAGGTTTCGGCAGATTTACAAGTGGGAAAACGCGCGTTTCCGAGGATCTGACTCAGAAAGGCGTAATTATTCCCTCGAAGCCTGCGTTCTTCGGGGGATTGTTTCAATGAGAGGAAGCAAAGCAACACGGGTGGAGATCAACAATCGTGGTAATCGTGGGTTTCCCGGAAATGAATGGTGTTCGTGGAAGAGGCTGCAGGTGACGTTTCCAGAAAGTTTTCAGATGTCAGCGCTAATTTAAGGTTAGGAACCCTCCACTTTGATTTATCCACTGCAGGCATCTCTTTGGTGGATCAGGTGAGAGCAGCGAGGAGTAGAAAGGCTCCAGCGTGTGCACTTGTGGGTGTATTCGAACTCTGCAAGGCCACTTGTGCTCTGTTTTGCACGACTTCACGTGAAGAGCACAAAGATACTGGAGGGTGGACCCTGACGGGCTCTGGACGATTTGCTCCCACGGACTATGTACCTAGTTGTAGAGCATTCTTTACGCTTTTGACATGTTTTTTTCCGTGCCGAGGATAATTGAAAAAAAGCACGTGAGAACCGAGAATACGCCCTACCGTGCTTATCATCCAAATCGTTTCAAGACCAACGCTCATCAGAACCCGAGACTCAGTCTTAGGAAAGAATCGGGAAATCTACTCGGTACGTTTTTCCGTCAACAGTTCCACCATAGCTTGGTATACTTATCGAACTCTTATTGTCTACCGTAACCAAAAGACATCATAAAGAGCGTCTTGAAGAAATGTAAAGGTTTATGCGCTGTAGCAGTCACCTAGATACGTTACTATTAGACCGTCCAAGCCACAGGTTCTTGTCTTTCTCCGAGCCTTTTTTCTCCTTCCTGACTCACAACACCCTCGCCTCCAACAACAGTATTCAAAGAACCTTTAGAGCGTTTAGTGCGTAGACCGCAGAGTTTCTTGCTCCTAGACGTCTACGTGGAAAACAAACGTCTTTTGTCTAGACGCATACATCCAGACTAAATGAGCCAAACAGGTTGATTGTTTTTCAATTTCGCCATTATTCTCACGAATCCTTGTTTTCCTACAATTTTGTTGGGATACTATCGGGTGCACTCGACCTACTTCCGCGACCTTCAGGCTGATACCTTGACCTCAGAGGCTCTAAGGGCTCTAACCTAAGGGCTTGGCAAGATTTCCTTTAAGGTGAAGTGACTTGTTTGGAGAATTCATGAAGTAAACGTCTATTCTAAGCAGCCAGACAGGTAAACAGGGAATCTGATTAGCTAGTGACGAGTGAGTTGACTTCCTATTTTTAGAACATCGCCATTTCAAAGTGTTAAGATGCTTGAAAACCTAGATGGGCAGCCAAGGCCTATGGGGCCAGCAAGGCCGGGAGAGAGGAGTAAAGTGCAATTTCATGTCAATTTTGTTCAAGCTGTGTTCAATGGCAGAGAAAAAAAAAAGAATTCTCCCGTGCGGATTCGAACTCAAGCCCAAAAAGTGGCGTTCTTCACCACTACCACTCTGACACAGAAACATTGCTCACATCAGTCTACCAGATAGAAATATTTCACTTGCTGTGGAGAAATGTTTCCTTCTCGATGGATAACCCTTAAAGGATAACTTTTTTCCGCTCTAAGATTCCAGATGTTCTCTGTGCTCCTAGCACATTCCGTGGTCTTCGCACCCTACCTAGCGACCGTAACCCGGCCACACCGAGATCAAAAAGACTCCTTCCCGCGCGCTGCTTTCCCGAGGTACCAATTTGGCCTCGTGACGCAAAACGTTCACGAAACAGAGGCTGAGTCACGGAAGACACGGGTTTCTGCCATTACCGCTTTGTTTTCGCCATTTCCCAGGTTGGACGCCTGCGTCACTTGGGGAACGCGACGCCCACTTGAGCCCGGCTTTTTTTAGAGCGGGACACAGAGACCGGCTCCGCGACTGCAGGGAAGTTACGCGAACTCTTCGCTGAAGACGAGAAAACAGAAGACATGTAGTGGGTGCACTGTGAATGGGAGGGGTACGGTAGGTAGGAGATAGCGGAGTGCGATAAGTGGAAGGAGCGGGACAGGGAAGTGAAGAGGTTCTTGCAAGAAGAAGCGATTCCAAAGGGTCTAATGAGTCCAGAAGGGCACAAATTGTGGGGCAGAGTGTCATATTGCTCGTGGCGAGACCCTCTATGAGGTTTAGGTCTAATGAAGATGGATTGAATTTAGCTAATTAGGTTATAGAAGCAGGTAAGTGGCACAGGCTTCTTGGACAAGGGTTTGCTTATCCTGTTTGACACTTTACTCCAGGCAGATGTCCTGCAAACTCTCAACCTGCAGGAAAAGAAGCCTGCAAAATGGGTCCTTATTGCAATAGGCTTAGCAAGGCTTAGCAAGCAGCCAAATTAACGTAATTTAGCCAATATACATCCTCTCAAAGAGACAATTCACTTATGTTGCTTGCCGTAATTAACTGCTCAAAGTCTTTCTTTGTTTTTGTTTTCGAAGAGTCGAAAAATGCCGACATTTAAGAATGTTTAGGGAAACGGTAAATCTCCCTCCAAATGATAATTAACAACATTTGTGTTTGATGTTAGCACTACATAGGCTGTGAAATTGCTTAGGAGAAACGAATCTGAGTCCTCTAGGTCGATTACTAGGTTCTTATAGCAGTTTTCGGTTCATGCGAAGAAGAGGTCATTTGGTAAAGATTTTCTGCAATTTTCTGCAGTTTCTGTAGTTTAACGTCTATTGGAACGGTACCGTATTAGGTCGCTCCTACTTCGCATGCACAGAGCGACGTAGATTTGAATTGGAAGTGATCTTTTAGAGATTTTTTGCCGGTAAAACCTTAAACCCGTTTACCTCAGATCCCAGCCACATTTCGTATGGTAATACAGTGTGTCTCATAATGATAGAGCCACCTGCTTTTTCTGTCCGTTCTCAGCGCTGACAAACTTTCGAGAAATGCGGTGCACACCATTCGAAAGAGCGCATAAAATAACGGTAGTGTGCGTGGAAGCAACATATAGCGCGGACAATTTCAAAACTTTTAAGCCATTTGAAGAAAAGTGTGCCTAATCTGCTGTCTCATAATGATAGAGCCACTTGCTTTAAACCGCTTTATGTGCGCTCTTTCGAATGGTGTACACCGCATTTCTCGAAAGTTCCTCAGCGCTGAGAACGGACGGAAAAAGCAGGTGGCTTTATCATTATGAGACACACTGTATCAGGCCTGTATAGACCTGTATAGGCACCCTGCAAACCATTATGATCAAATCATACCTAAGACCTTTCCAGCTTCTACAGAGTTGTCCTGCTCTAGGTGCAAAGCAAAGGTGCATTTTTAAAGCTTTCCTGCGGAAACATGTTTTCCTCTTATAAGTTAACTCAACTAACTTCCCCTTATTACAGTTTCCAATGGTCCAATAAGTCTGCAGTGTCCAATAGCCCTTGGCCCCTACAGTATGACCAAATCTCTTCACATGGTGACGTTCCCATTACTTGAACATCGTATTTGCTTCCTCGTCAACACGTGCACAACCGTTGCAAAGTCTCCCATGCAGTGTGACGTCGCCCAACTCCGCGTCCGCACTAACAATAAGCGCCCAAAACAACGGCTCTGTTCCACAAACCAATTGTAGGACGGATTACTCACTGGAGGAACTGTCGTCGAGTTCACGGCAACAACATGACGCTCGTGGCGACAACTCCGACAAACTCGCAAATTCTGTTTTTTTAACCGCTTGGCCTTTGGCGAACGTCGGGATACAGCGAGAGTCACCGCTGCTGACGCAGGAGCACGTTGGAAACACGCTTTTGTCTTTTGGAGTCTTTAGCGTTCTTTCAAGAGCCGTCTGCAGGGAATCTCAAGGAGCGAGACTCTTTCTGAATGGACCGATCCGGAGGGTAGATGGCACAAAGGGAAAGGTTAAAAAGAGGAAGCGACAGTTTTGGAGAAGATACAATGTTCTTTAAAAGAAAGATTCTAGATAAGGGGAAGGTTATAAAAAGGCGTGCGGTCATCAGGCATAAAAATGCCACGAGCCGGGATCGAACCGGCGACCTTTAGATCTTCAGTCTAACGCTCTCCCAACTGAGCTATCATGGCACGTGAGAACTTGGGCCTAGATAGTTTAACCCTTTTCTGATTTCCAACGTTCAATTTCTGTAATCGTTTTGGAACTATGGGTATCTTCTGGCGTTCCATTTTGACCTATTGGCTAGAAACAATGAATTATCCGGTCCAATGCTAATCGTAGTCGATAGATAAAAACAATTTCTTCTCTTAAACATAAGAAAAGAATAAAAGCACTGCCGCCTAAGGCAGTCGAACCTCTGACCTTCAGCGCGGTAGTCCGGAGCACTGGACAGGCTATGCCGTCGTTAAGACAGACTGTACGTGGTAGCCTATCTTTCTTAGGACAGAAAAGAAGCGCTTGGGATACTTCTCTCCTGAGATCACAGATCATTCAGACGCTCTGCTAACTAATGACGTAGGAGCGCTGGAAACACGTAATTCCCAAGCAACGCTTTGGTCTTCGAGATTCTTTTGCGTTGTTAGCGCTCATTCACGTCCCTTCTTCAGTGAATCCTAAGAATGGAGACTGTTCCTGAATGGGCTGCAATTGACCCAGCGTGGTCTCCCGAGATCAGAGCCTTTCTT
Organism: Steinernema khuongi; assembly: GCA_016648015.1. Lineage (NCBI taxonomy): Eukaryota > Metazoa > Nematoda > Chromadorea > Rhabditida > Steinernematidae > Steinernema > Steinernema khuongi. Next base: position 79,085 of record JADLIF010001244.1, read on the forward strand.
GGAGAGACAGACAGACACTGATGGAGTCTGTCGGAAACGTCTTTTTTGTTTTCGACACATTCCCGGGTGCGCCCGAGCAGCGACCGGTCGTTCTTTCCGAGGGAGTGCACTCTTACGCGCGGTGAAGAAGGGTCAGAGAACAGTGACGAGATTACGATCTGGTCATGTGTTGGAGTGACGCCAATAATCTCTTCTTCAGGGGTTGGGTGTATGACGTAACGGGTCCGAAAAGCAGGAGACGCATTGTAGGTCTAGGATGGTTGGAACCTGGGCCAAGCTGATCTGCTGGGGGTGGCTAGGGTCCTCAGAAAAACCTGTCCAAATTCTCTGCCCCCTCTTCACCATGCGTCCCAAAGCAATACTTGCATGTAATCTAAAACCATTCCTGGTCAGCGTACGGTATACGTCACACGGACAACTGCACAACAGCATTTAACAAGAGGTTGAGAGCGTCTTGGCTCTAGTTTGCAAGCTCGAGTGGAAAACAGCATCAAATTATGGGAAGTATCCCAAAACAGGAACATTGTTGTTGGTCCACGAGTGTGTTCACGATGCAATCTGACGACAGATGTCAGGTGCCGAGGAACTAGAAATGAATCTGCTTTCTTTAAATTCAACTTTCTCATCACAAAGATCGCCAACCCCAAAGTGAAGCAAATTCGCGCGCGATTTATGGACATCTGTGAACAAGTAGATTTGGAAGCGCTGGTTCTCAACCCTATCTGCCAATGAGCTGGCTTTTTGTCCAACACAGTAACATACGTTTGATCTAGGGATTCTGGTGAGAGCCAAAGCCATGATTCTCTAGAAGAGGTCAGAAACAATCGCGATGGAAACGGATACTTTTTCAAAGGGAGAAAACGCCCACTATCACCTCCAAGCCAAACATCGACAACTGTGGACGCTCCTACAAGGTTGGGTCCTACTTTTGGTCGCTCCTGGAACCAGAGCCTTCTGTCATCACCGTCCCCAGCCCACCCCTTTTCAACACTCCCTGCACGCTGTAAAAACTACCGTACGCTGGTTTCAAACCGCGCCCACGCGAGTCCAACAGGCGCTCGAGGAGCGCCGTCCTGACGACGGCGTCCCCCTCCTTTATGGGCCCGCGCCGCTCTATCAGTCAAAGTTTGGGTCGCCAAGAAATCGGCAAAAAACAAGAAGAAGAAGGCGCCGTCACACTCGTCCGTCGCTGTAATAGGATTGTAAAGGAGCTACTCGACGCGGGTTATGGTAAACAAGGCGGCCGGAGAGGAACCGGCCGTCGCCTGTTTTCGTGGAAAGACGCACGACTCGGACTTTGGCCGACACTCACCGACTACGGTAGCCTTGTCGGGGTTGAACGCCTTGACACGGAGGCACACGTCGCAGAGGACTTGGTTGTCGCGGCACTCGTTGAGCGACTTGAAGAACTCCGCCGCGAACTTCTGCTTCGTCATGGCAGCTGGGTTCTGAAACGGAGTGTGAGTGAGTGCTGCAAGGAGGACGCGGGTTCTGGATTTTGAATAGGTTTCAGAGGGAGCTTCTGGATGTGATACGGTAAAGGGTAGTATCATGGGAAGGTTCAATAAGTCAATGAGGGATCCAGAGCTCGACCTAGGAGGCTTCAAAATCAGATGAATTGAGTCAATATGTTTTTAGGGAGGCGCCAAAATATAGGTGGGTTTTGAAACATAATAGCTAGACTCAAGTAATGGGTTCAAGTAGAGTTCACGAGTTCAAGTAAAGCCTCTTTATCTTTTCCGTTACAAGTACACCCTTTTCTATCTTAGGATGCAAATGCTTAGAAGGCAAAATGTGAACTGGGAATGCTAATACTATACATAGAGTGCTAATACCGAGATCTACATGCTTCTACATCTACAGATCTACATCTACACACCGGAGACTGTTCGTTCTAAGGCGTTTCTTAAGCTCCATCAGAAAATTAAGGTAAAAACTGCCTAGGGCCACGAGTCAGATAGATCGATCAGTGAACTCGATCTAGTAGAGGACATTCTTCTACGATATTTCAGGCTCTGAGATTATACAATCAGTGGGTGTATTAGGGAACGCTAAAGAGGGTGCAGAACCAGGAGGGGGGATATCGATGTGCGTTGAATGATGGGTTCAAGTGGCTGAATTGAGTTTGGAGATTGAAAAGCGATTCCTCTGGCTCTGAGGCTGATTTGGAAATGCCAATTTTTCAAAATCCACGCACCTCCTTCTAAATCTTGCCCCTTAACACTATCAAATCGATTATTCCCCTCTATTGGACACCGTTCGTTCTAAGACCCACAATCGCTCTTTCGCAACTGCTGATTCAAGCATCTCGGATTCAGGTCCGGGAAAGAGAACGCAGTACCGTAGTCCCATCTTGCTCTCTCGGACCACAACACAGTTCGTGGCGTGATTCACTCTTCTTCGGGACCGAATCGGAAAGTTCGCTTTTCGCTGGATTGCATCAAGTTTTGGAGACTGTCACGAAGGAAGCCAGAGTCGCTCGGAAGGTGTAAAGGGTGGCAGCGAGCCGGAGTGGCGAAGACGACCCTGGTTCTGGCAACTGGTTTTGGCAATTCCCATCTCGGTTCTTGACTAGGCTAGGAGTGGAGTCGGAGTGGGAAATCGAATGAAATTTGACATTGATTTCACGATTCGGGACACTTGGTTCCAGGCGAGCGTGGCTTGGATCTGAGATTTCCCACTCAGAATCTTTCCAATTGGGGATCTAACTCTGGAGGTTCAAGGAGGGAGGTCCGCTAAGCATGATGTGACCCTTTAGAGTCAGAAAGAGGTGCTGAGGTCTTAAGATGACCTCCTTAGATCTCTCTTGGGCACGCGTCACTGCAAACTTCGGTACGTTCCCAATGTTTTCGACCTCCAGGAAGCGTTCTCTGGGTGGACGCCCCATTCCCGCACTACCGCAGTTTTTGCGCGTGTCAACGAAGGCATATTTATAGACGTCGTACTTCAAAGCACCCATCGCCCGGCGGACGACTGGGGCGAACAGGGCGTGGCGAGAGCGCTGGGCTCATTCAGGAAAAGGATTCAGCCCGAGAAGCAAAGGTGTACGGTAGGAGTTGCGAGAATCGCCATCATTAGGTTGTTTTTAAGATCGTCTTGGGACTATTTTTGTTGTATTCCGCCAGCTGGTAAAGTTCAGACGTTCGTTTGGAATTGTCTGAGGTGCAAAAGGCGTTTTATATGTCTCTTTCTGTAGGGTTTTTCCCTACATTTATGTGTTTTCAAAAGGCGTCATTTCCAGGGTGTAACCTAGATACCCATTTACGTAAAGTAGTTGATATCCAGGCAGAGGTCTTGCCTCACAGCTAGCAAGATGAATAAGGGTATCTGAAGCATTCAAAGTGCTCTGGAACGGCACCACACTCTATGGGGCGCAGCAGAACAAGAAGCTTCCCACCCAGCTTACCTAGGGAGAGAAGGAGGACCCTTATTAATATCACATCTTCCCCTTGAGACCCAGACCCTACAGGGAACCCCTTCTATCTCCTCTGCTTACCTGGCAGTGGCGGAGGCTCTAGTAAATTTCCCAAATTCGGCAAGGACAACGCGGTGGCGGCGATGACGCGAGGTTCCGTCGGCGCTTCTCGGGGTGCGCGACGGCGATCGAAATTATGCGATTCGGTGCTGGAACTGGTTGCCGGTTACTCGCTAACTCAGCCGCGCGAAACGACGAAAACAGCTGGAAATAGCGAAGAAGGCGGCGGCGACCCTTGGTCCGCGCAAGGACCACGGAAGCGCGAAGTCGCGGAGGGGTCGAAGAGCAGACGGGGGCGGGTACGGTAGCGGCCAGGAAAGCCGCGTTTTTCGGTGTTTACCGAAAAAAGCGTGCGGGTGCGGAGACGCGGAAGTGGGAGAAGGAGCTGGGGAGGATGGGACGGCGTGGTGCTGTTCCTAGAGATGGGATGGGTGCAAGCTGTGTCGACCTTCTTTTCCTGGGAAGTAGACCCGTCTTTGCAAAGATAATGATCAATTTATAAATATCGAAAAATCACGAATTACCATATCTCTCATATCTGTCGTTGTGGGACCCTAAGAAACGTGAAACGTTGGGACTCCTAGCTCTAACGACGTCTTTAAAGCTTAAAAATGACTTCCTTAAGAGTTCTTATGACTTTAATCCGTGAAACAAACAAGAAGACCCATAGTATACCCCTATCGGACTCCTATCGTAGGGCCACTTGAGCTGGTTACCTCAAGAAGCTGGATTCTGGTGCACTGAAGGCATTTGATAGGTGTAATGTCAACTTCCCAGGAAAAAAATATCACTTTTGCTCCACGAATCCTGAGTCACAAGAGGTCCAGGCATGACCCTCTTGGTCCAAATGACCTTGACCTTTCCGTTCGAGACCATTTCCTGTCTACAAAGCTTCAGACAAGACGCCGACACCTTCGAACTTTACGACGCTCCCACAAATCGCAAAAAACGTCTTTTTACGACGATTTTATGATTTCCAGCCGACGAACAAAAACCGTAAAGTTTATCTTTTTTTTAAAAAGAACAACGACAAGAAGAAGGCGACGAGGCAAACGGTTCGTGTAAACGCCGAACCGATACGCATCGGGGTCACTTGGATGGAGGTGCACTTTGGCGCGCTTATCTGATCAGGAAGAGTTTCCGAAACCCACGATCAATGGCTCCGATATGTTCTGGAACCTAATTCTCAGAAATTGGACTACTTCCGATTGGGAGGCAGGTGCAGAAATGTTTCTTCTGATATCAGAAGGCTCATTCAGTTACTTACCTTGGTCCTAGCACGATGAAGTTCTATGCCTCATTGAAAAATGCATTCAGAACTTCCGAATTTTTTGTTCTGTCCGGTCTTGCCAAGAATATTAAGGGACAGAGCCTTAGGCAATCATCTCTTGAAAGAATAGTGTCGCCGATGGAAAGAAAAGCTGGTTCGGGTAGTTGCTTGAGAACGATCCACAAGAAGTGTGTCCATTTTTAATGGAGAAGAATGGAACTCGGAGCACGCAACAGCGCACAAGAAGGTCCAGGCGCGACAGGTTTTCTTTGAGTGATAAATATCACAGGTTCAGCTACCGTAGTTGGGCATCTTCTAAGGCTAAAGCGCGGTAACTGGATCAAAACAACCAGAAACCGGTCAGGTTGGTAAAACCTAATTTGTGGGTTTGAGCGTGGTATGGTTCTTACAGCATTGCTGAAAAGCGACCGAAATTCTCAAAGTCAGAAAATCTACAGGTTTCCGTTGAAGTGGGTCCTGACACGAGACACATGACAAATTCATCATTTCTTTGGGAATCCTTCCTTGAAGAGATTTGGAGAAAAAGTATTGAAAAAATAAAATATGATAATATATAGAAAAATATAATATAAAATTCGTTTTTTTTTCACTTCCGTAGAAATTCCTTTCGCTTTTCTCATGTTGCATAAGCGAAAACGTGAATTAAATCAAAGAAACACATGGCATGCACTACTAGAATATGTCTCACAGTTCGAACCAGAAGTGTTCCAGAATCAAAAATTCTCAATTCTAATATACTCTTTTATATCCTTAGGATTAAACAAAACAAAAAAAAATAACAAAAGGCAACAAAACCCATCGCTAGAACACACTGGATCCAGAAGTGGAATGTCCCCGCTCTAGTAGAGACACCCTTCACGCGGCCCGCACCCGGGCTACCGTACCCCCAGCCGACAAGGAACCACTGCGCCCTAGCGCTCGGCGATTCAGTGAAGCAGCGATGGCGCCGCGCAGCCAAAGCACGGCGCGCGGCGTTTCTGTGAATTGTAATGTTGTGGCTGCAGTCCAGAAGACCGTTCGTTTGATTTCTGGCGCGTCGTCGCGTCGTCTGCACACGAGATTTCTCCGAGATAAAGCGGTTCTCGCGGAACGCAGCCGCTGGACGGGTCCGAGAAGAGCGGATGTGCTTCTCACGCGCTTCGAGACGCTCCTTCGGGGAAGTAGGTGTCAAGAAGAGAGTAGAGAGGCCGAGAGGGAGAGCTGGACGAGGCAGGAATTCTCAGAACTACTTCCAAGAAGCGGAGCGGAAAAATGGAGATCGCTTCTTCAGAAAGGCTGTCTGGCGCGCCATTTTTAGACCGAAACGCCGGCGAACCGGTCGGTCACACTCGGCGACTTCGCAGCTTCTCGAACGACTACGGTCTCTGCAACTACTTGGAGTCTTGAGAGATGTCGAGACTAAGTCGCTGTAGCAAGTCATAGACGCAATAAGCGTCGGATGGAAAGACCATTTGGACTCAGGAACTCATAGAACCGTAGCGGGGCTCTTAGAACAACGAGTGTTACAGAAAGGATCACACTAAAACAGACGATTCACGTGATTCTGTATGCTTTAGATGCTTTCACAGGATAAGAAGGTCGTCCTCAAATGTCATCGTAACTTAGCCTGGTTCTGGATAGCCTTCAGACGTTGAAGCTAGAAAATAGAGAAGGAGCCTGACCTTCTAGAACTCCTAGAAGTATCGTCAAGCGACTGAACTGAATTTAAAGCGATACAGTCCATTATTCTAGGAGGTCGTTCATCTAGTAGTTCCAGGAAGATGGTTATTTTTCATAGTTAAGCAGCTCACAACGGCTGTCAGCAAGCAGTAAGGAACTATGGGAATCACATCTTTTGCAATACAAAGTGTGCAAACCTCCAGTGACGCCTCGTTCTGCTTAGCTCCAGCTCCACCAAAGGTGCATTCTACACAAAAAGGTCACGTTCTCCTAAGGGTCATTGGAGATGGCAGAAAAATGGGCAGTCGAAAAAACGCACGTTAACAAACCCCAAAGGGAAGCACCTTGAAACTCTGGAGGAAGGACTCCAGGGCTCGCCAGTGAACTAACTTCGAGAAAGTGCGACCTTTACCATATCAAGAAACTCCCTAAATGCTTCCCATCGTATCCCAAAGAATCATCATAAAAAAGCTTCCTAAACCCATCCTAAAGAACCTATCATATCCAGTCCATTCTGAATACAATTTCACTGGGTGCACACACAAATCACTCGCTTCTGAAAGGTCACGATCTAAGGGTCACAGAAGACAAGGGAGTGTCACAAAAACGCGATTTAACAAGATCCAGAAAAGCCCAAGCTCATCCACAGTACCCACTGGACTCTTCCCTACCAGATCCACCCCCTAAAGTCCGACTTTTACCAGCTAAAACACTGATAAACTCAACATGCAAACTGCAAACAGCACAAACAAAGCACTCGCGCTCCAGACGCTCCTTGAGACGTCACGTGTAGTGGCGGGGGTCACGGACGCTCCGGGAATCACGGAACCGCGGCGGGACGATCAGGTTCAAGCGGCGGCGGAACGCGTCTCGACGAGATCCAATTCATAAGCGAGCGGAAATCAATCAACAAAGCGCCGCCGGAGTGCGCCCTTAAAGTGCATTTCGCGAACGGTAAACCCGCCGGCGGCGGTGACCAACTCGGCAGAAAAAGAAAAACTCCTCGAATCGAGCGCGAGCGCGCGCAGCGAACGGTTTGGAAACGAGTTTCCAGCGAATGCACTTTTAGTGCGGAGCAAGGTCGCCGCCGCGCAAGAAGACCGGGTTTCCGAGAAGTCGGCGCCTCGGGCGCGCGAGAGCAGCCGAGTCGCCGCCTTGTTGTTGTTTTGGAACGTCGCCGCTGTTCCACCAGGACGCTTTGTTGTCTGCCTGGAGCAGAACCAGAATCCAGGGAGGTCGCAGCAGGCGCCGAAAAGGGGCCCGGGCCTCCCAGGGGCGGCCCACCGGCGGCGGCCCGCCCCCCGGAGCGCTACCATACCCCCCGAAGTGCTATGCTAATGAGGAGGAGCGGTACACCTATGACTCAGCGCACGGAGCGATGTCCTTTTGGCCGATGCGAGAATACAAGAAGAAGAAGAAGCGGAATACATTAGAGAAGTGTGGAACAACGACACAAGAGGCAGGGTTTCGGGAAAGGTCGTGGGTCGCTGTGGGGTGACGAGATAGGAGCGGGTTCTAGAGGGGAGCTTCTAGGCTTCTGTGCTAGCTGGAGTTGATGAGCCTTCCTGGAATGTTAAGAGATCGACGAAAAAACGCGCGGAGGCGACCGCAGACGAGCTGACCCGATTCGGGAAGTTTATGATCGGTGCACGAGCCTATGATTTCCCCTGCCAGCAGGTGGTGAAGAGGGGAAGGCCACTTCTGGATCGGAGGATGATCTGTGGACAATCGAACTCTTATGGATTCAGTTGATAAAGTTGGATCTTATGGGTCAGAGACCTTCTGTCGTGGCCAGGTCCAACTTTTTGTCTATCTTTAGCAAAGAAAAATCGAGGAAATCATTCCGAAAAAGACCTAATTTTTGAGCTTCAAAGTTGCCACTGAATTCATTGAGCTGAAGACTAAGCACTTCACCTTTCCACGGTCTGAATATGAAGAACCTAACAAGACCAATCTTGTTAGGTGGTAGTTGGTTAACCCTTCTAGATGTGAAGCCGTCTTTCCAGGCTTTATAACCCTTTCTTTTTGTAGAAGTACTGAGGCGGAAGAACGCCCGAGAAAACTGGCAATACTTTGATGTCCTCTAAGACGACTTTAGGGCCAATTACCGCTTCCTTCTTCCAACAAGCCCTCTCCTTGGACACCTGCAGTGATGTTTCAAACCATCTGACTGCTCCTAACGTTTCTGAGATACCCACTAGAGGAGGGCACAGAGCTCGTCTCTCGCTATATTCTTCGTGCATGCGCCTCTCCCAACTCCAGTTCCATCCTCAACTTTCAATATGTTGTCCTCGGGCGCCCTACTCGTCCGCCGCGACAGTTCCACTCCATACTTTACTTTCGACGCGCCGAAACCAGAACGCGCGAGACCGCATCCACTCCTTAGATCACGTCACCGTCGCCGGCGGGATGCATCCAGGACTCAAACTCGTCCGCCGGCTGTCACCATCCCTCGTCAACTTTCAAACTCTGGATTCGGCACCATAAATCAGCGCCGTCGCCTGTCGCGGAAGGCCAAAACAGCGTGGCTTCCGCGCCTCGTAAACGCGCCCTGATGACCTGTTGTCTCCTTGCAGAAAAGAGCCGAAAAACAGCTCGCGGAACAGGTTTCAAAGTTTAAGGCCAGACGCTACCGTAACCCTGTTACAGCGCCCGATTCCCGGCGTTCGGTTTCTGCACGAAAACAGCGCAAGGAACGGGAATTCCCAATGGGGAGAGGGGTTCAGGAGGGGCAAACAAACCTGGAGGGTCATGCCGGGCTGGTCATGTGAAGGGGCTGTTTGCAGGAGGCGAAGGGTTTGGGGAAAACAGCGAATTCGAAAACAGAAAAACGGGTTCGGGACTTTCCGACGTGACGAGAAGGGACGTTGGAACGGAGCCGGGCAAGGGAGTAGTAAGTTTGGGCACAGGTTGGAGTTTGAGGGGCTTCTTGGAGAGGTTCCACGACGCACTGGACAAAAATGATGGAAATAAAGTATCTTTATCGTGATTCAGCATTATTCGTCCATCTTCAGCTGTAAGGGAGATGTAGTGGTTCAAGAAGCACGACTAAAACTGGGATCATGACGAATCATGATGTCATGTGTAAAATATTCTGAGAATCTGCTCCAGATGTTTCTCTTTTTTAGTATTCAAACGACTACTCTCCTCTCCTCCTGATCTTCTGAATCTTTCAGAAATGATCTGAAAGCCATTCACTCAAAGGAGTTCTGTTTGTAGGTGCTTTCTGGTCAGGGGAGTGAGGGTTGGTAGAGTTTTTGGGACGTCCACCGAGAGAAACGGTAAGGAATATGGTTTTTTATGATTACTCACATTCAGCCTTGCCTACATGTAGCGTTACTATGGGTCGACTACAGTGTCATATCAAAGGGGGCCGGTTCATGCTCTTCCCACTTCCCACTACCGTAGCCTTTTATTGTTAAAGAGGTACAAATGTAGTAGGAATTCTGCTTGGCAGCCCAAGGCTCTGGAAAGCTCTAGGCAGTTTATCAGACGTGTGCAACCAATTCAAGGACCCAACACTCTCAGAAACGCTCAAAGGCAGTTGATTTGCAGTTGACCTTAGTAGCTGCTCATCTGGGTATACGGTAGGTTCACTCAGGACGGCAGAAACAACTGCAAGGAGGCCCCTTCTCCAACTACTTCAATTCATTTGGTCTTACTCCTTGGCAAGAGTCCACTCCTATGACCAATTCAGTTCGTGAGCCAACACGCTCTGCAAACGTCACTACCGTAATGCAAAACGGCTTTGTCCGAAGAGTCGTTAGCATTCTGCTTCTGCTCGGTCCGTGCATCTCCATTGAATTCGGCTCCGCTAAGTGTCTCCATTAGGGTGCTCAATGCAGGGCGCGTCTGTGGCCGTGTTCCGGCAAAGTCATTTAGGCGACTCCCGACGCTCCCACGCTGTCGATCACCTACTTAATGGAATTTTGATCAGTGCCACAAACACAGGCAACAAGATCGCAATCGGCAGACGCGTAGATCGCTTCCGAGATAGGGGAGTGCCGCCGAAGCGGGTTTTAGAAGCACGTCTTGGAGTCGGGTTGGGCGAGGTAGGATTCCTGGCGAAGAAGGTGAAGATACACTTTTGGTGTGGCCAGAGAGGGGCAGGTTGAGAGTAGTAGAGCATCTTACACATAAAGTCGATTATCATCGGGTTCACTGGTTAGCAATAGAAGACCCAAAAGGTGCCACCCTCGGTATAAGAGTGGGTAACTATGTGGATTTAGAGGCATATCCTTGTGACAAGCACCAACTAAACCCACAAAAAGAGCCTTTCAGATCCACTAGATAAGCTAGCTAACCTTCTTCACAAATATGCATCTAAAGTTGTGCGAATGCTTCTCTAAAGTTGAGGCCCGGCTCGAGTGTCGTTTCGGAATCTAGCCGGCATCACTGGCTAAACCTACCGTACCCACCCTTTGACCCAGTATGATCCTGAGAAGGCACCAGGAATGGGAAGTTAGAAGCTCCAACTCTACAGAACTCCGCACTTATTGGAGGCAAGTTCCAGTTTTTGAAAGGTAGGAAGTATCCGTTGTGCGCTCGATCCCTCTATCTACTTGTGTCCAACCTCACATATCTTCTTCTTCAGAAGAAACGTGCATTTCCACCTTTGTTTTTGTTCCCATTGTTGTTGTTCTCTTCTTTGCGCTGTTTTGCCTTTTTCGAGATATGCTTTGGAGATATGGACCCATTAAGAAGGCTTCTTCTGGCAGGACACAAAACTCCTCTGACCCACCTCGTCACCGTCGCCGACCTCCCCAGGATGCACTTTGCTCCGAAGTTGGCGCGTCTCGAGAACGATCTTTACGCGTCTTTCGCCGCCGCCCCACTTCTCGGCGTCGAACCGTTTTTCCCAAAAGGTCGGCGCGGCGGCGAGTTATGCAAATGGCGCTCAAAGGTTGTCGTCGAGTGTTGTGGCTCCCGGACGACGGCTCGTGGAGACCCCGCTGGCACCGCCGCTGTTTTGGGAAAGTGGCCGGGAAGGGTCGGGAGGACGGCAGAGTGCACGGAAGGGGCGCGCGCTGATTTATGGGCAGATGAAAGGTAATATTCATGAAGAAGACGGGAAATGGGGAGGTGCTGGCGGGCCACTTGCCTAAGAGTACAGTTTAGGCGCGCTAGGGGTGGCAATGCCACACACGAAGGTTGCTCAATTCTTCTTAGGGGTTCATAGCACACATAGCACGTCAAAAGCTTCAACGAAACTTCCAGAGGACGACAGAAAGGCACCCGCCGACGACAATGGTCAGCAGCGCACTTGGCGGGACGATGAATCTTCGCTGACGCTAGGAGGAACAAAGCGATGGCCGCCGCACGCGAGGGATGTAACATTATGAAGTCGCAAATAAAGTTATTGTCGGTTTTTTGGCTCTAGGATTGCTTCTAGGTCCACCTCCTATTGAGGGTGAATCCGGTAGAACGCTGTGAAGCCAACCTTGGTGTTCCTGGGGTCATTACCATGGACCCCCACGATTTTTAGAGTGCTCTGAAGCTCACAAGGCCATAAAACGGTATGCAACAGCTATAAACCATTTGTTAACACTGGGAAACAGGACCATGCACGACGAATACCGTCTTCTCCTAAGGGAACCACTGGGAAAGGGCCATAAAAGGGTTCTGGGAACCACGAAGGAGCAGATTGAGAGCACCTCCGAGGAAGAAGGCACATCAGAAGCATAGAACACTCTGTCCTAAATCAATCTATAAGCAGCATTAAGTGGAAAAGATTGAACGGGGTCGGAGAAGGTCAGTTGAAGGACCAAAGAGTGGAAAGACCGTATCACAAGAAGCTGTATCACAAAAGTAAAGTCAAGCAGTCCTTAACCTAGAGTCTTCAAATCCAAAATACTGACGATCTTATGGCCACGCTTGGGAAGAATCAAAGTGATCATTAGAACGGTCACTCACCTTCTTGTGACAAGAGAAGCGCGCGCCGAATCCAGAGAAGGAGGCTCCCGCGAAGTACTGTAGCACACGAAGGACTGAGAGAATAGGCAAACAAACGGACACTTCAACGCGTCAAAAACCGTCCGTCAGAAACCCATTAGGCGCGCCTAATGACACCGTTCGCCCATAGATCAACTTAAAACATCTCATTACCGTATGGCGATTAGGCTGGCCAAGTTGCGACAATTCGGCCCTTCCCACCGTCCAGCTAATCTGGGGAACTTGCACAAGAAGGCGTGTTTGCTCGACAGGAAGATGGATGAGAACTATCGAAGTAGGTGAACTGAATGAGCCAACCTGAGCCTGTTCAGGGAGTGGGCAGCATAAGATACTGCTTGGAGCAATTTGACATGCCTAGGCTCCGTTGGAGTATCTACTCATTAAGACAAGGAAGTGTTAGAACCAGACGCACTTGGAACCTTCTCTGAGCTTTTTTGGACGCCTGGAATCGTTTCACGCTTATGCAGGGTCAGGATTCTTGTAGCCCACACCGTTTTACGTACGCATTTCGCCCCTCTGTGTGTGGTCCTTTTTTCCAAGATCTCCACAGTGCTTAGAGCTTCTTTGTGGTAACGAAAAGAATGAAAACAACCCGAAGAAGGGTTGCGTCGTGATCTGTTTAAGCGTTAAAGTAAGCTCCTGCGAATGATAGGCGAGACCATTTATCGTGTCAAGACAAAATATCGTGCCGGGACCAATATCCGCTGTCCCCTTCTGTAGCAACAACGTACAAAACGGCAAAACACAGCCCTGCTCCCTCCAAAAGTAAGTAATGTCCCTACAGTAGGGCGTGCGAAGGTGCGAGGTTTACCAAACAGCGATCCCATCCACGTGCTTCACTTTTAACGAGGTGCCTCTAGGCCCTTATGACTTTTTGTCACAAGCAGGCATTCTTTCTTCTCACCGTTCCCCAATTAACTCCACCTCAATTACCGCTATCCATCAGCCGCCATTACCGTACCCCGGCTCCCCATTCCAGCCCCATAAACGCCGAAATCCTAAGTGCTTCTCAACTCGTAGGCGATAAATTTGGGAAAACAGGGTGCCGTGGCCGGGTTCGAATTCACGCGGGCGCGCTTCGAGAGGCGCCTGGGAAAGGAAGTGCGAAGAAAAACGCGAATCGCCAAAAAACGGCCCCTGCGAGGGAGAGGGGCGAAGGTGACAGCGCGGCGGCGGGACGCGGAAGGGACTTTGTGCGCCGTGAGAACGCGCGCCCGGAGGCGTCGACGAAATTTATGCTCCGCGCGGCAAAAAACCGCTGATTTGAATTCGGAAGGCGGAGGAGAACATGCCGCCGTGATTTGTGGGACACGGGCTACCGTAACGCGCCTCGGCGAAGGGCCCAGAGGAGAAGGGGGCATCGGTCGGAAAAGAAGTGGACCTTCTTGGGCATATCTGCCTATCACGGATGTGCCAGGTGGCACAAAGTGGAACATCGGTGCCTTTGGCAGGGAGATCCTGGAACTGACTCCATTCTCAGCCTCAGAAACAATGCCGAGATTTCTGATATGCAAACCCCAATCGTAAGGAAAATTTGCTCTACAAGGATCGAAGCTCTTAAAGTCATGGGTCGGATAGTAACGAATCGTGACTAAAGACCTTAAGTATTGCCAGAACTCTCTAGAATAAGGAAATGGTTCGGAGGTCGCGAATACCGTAACAAGACATCTTCCTGTCTTCCATACTTTGTCGATCTAGGCTCTTAGAATCAAAGTTGCTATCATCAAGTACTAAAGACAAGATAACGAGAGATGGCGTGGCAAATTGAAAATTGCCATGCCAAAGGGGTGATGGCGAGAAGGTTCTCACATGACTCTGCAAGGAGACATTCCAGCAAAATCGTTGCAGAAACCCACAAAAACTCATTTCTGGCTCCTTAACAGAGAATGCTCGTGACAAACAGCAAAGACTCGGTGAATCACAGCATCAGAAGCCCCTCGATACGGTAGAATTTTCGGTGGCGTTCGCGAATGAATGCACAGCCAAATCCGCTGAAGAGCCTATTGCAGATGAGTCACAGTGCAGCGATGATCGCGCGATTCCCGAAGTGCATCGGGGACATTCATTGGCGCCACACACGTCATGGAGAAGTTGCAATCCGATGGGGATCTCTGAAGAGGACGTCCACCGAGGCGCCTTCAGAGGAGACAGTTCTTTAGTTTCCGGGGTTGACCATCACGTTGGGGTAGAACTTCAAAACATCCAAGTTATTATGCTCTGTCCTGTCCGTTCTCAGTGGATTATAGACCATAAACAGGACAAGGTGTACCCCAAAACGGTTTGTGGACATTAAATCTCGGACCCTTGTCCGAAAACTGCTGTCCCGAAGCGATCAAGCTCGCTTTAAGGAACTTCGGGGAATTCCAACTCGCGGGAAGCCTTTAAGTGCTCCAAAACTCCCTTCCGATCTTCGCTTTGGAGGCTTGTTTTCGTCGCCGAAGGACAGTCAATCGGCCACGTTTTTTATTCGTTGCGGAACAGCGCGCCCGAAAACTTTACCGATCTGTTTACACACACCGCGCTCAGACTCTTCCAGAGGGACGTGTCACAGGATCGACGCGTAAACAAGTAGTTGGACAAAGGGAGGGCTCCGGGCTGGCCAGAGAAGGGGAGATCAGCTTGGGTTCCTTTATACCGTACTCACGAGCAGTTTTGGGCTTGATTAGGTGAATGTCCCTTAAGCACTTCCCTTGCTGAAGAGCTCGAGAAAGTGGTTCAAAATCTTAAGAAAAGCTCTAGATAAAGAGAATCTGGAATCAGAAGAGAATCCTAGCCTAGTATGGGGACATAGAATCACCAAAATAAGCATACTCTAGAGACTTCTTCCGCCACCTTCACTACTTTGTAATGATTCTTGGTCAACTAACTTCCAACTAACGTCCAAAGTGCAGGAAGGAGCTGTACAAGAAGAAGGAGAGCTACTACATGGGTTCTAGATGGCGGTCTTGGCAGCCTAGAGAATAGAGAATCACCAAAACCCTCGTGATGTCACGACTACTTATGAAATCGCAACTCAGCGCTCGGAAATCTCGTTACTCGAATCGTTCTATGCCACAAAACATTCTTTCTGTTTTCTCGCAAACAATTCCAGCTACTTGGCGCCAAATATAAGTCATCACAAGAACAAATGTGCAAATATCTGTTTTTTTCGTTTCCTAACGGCGATTTTTCGTCGACAGCGCCACTAACGGACAAAAACAGAAAAGTGCGAAGCACCGAAAAGGACGAAGAAGTGGTCGTAAAATCCCGATGTGTTTTCAGAGATGGGCAAATCACCTCATCTGCTCTCTGTTCTCGTTAGGTCCTTCTTGGAAGCATCTGGGTGCGCGTCGGAACACTTCTGGGAGCCAATCGGAAGTGTGTGGAATGTAGGGAATTCACAAAGCGGCCTTTGTTTGTGGCAGTGTTTTAGGCTTCTCTAGATGGGAGCCTACATGTTCCTTAAGGGACTAGTTCTTAGGCCAGATTCTCCAGATTCTGGGATGGAAACTGATTAAGAATCTTCAAGGGGCCGCTGTATACATGGACAGATTTGATAGCCTTACCTATCGGCAGTATAAATTATAAAGAAGTTACAACTGTAGGTACTTCAGGAAGCATAACCAACTGAATTGCACTCCTTTGTCAGGTGGCCGCTGAAGTGGGAGATGACCGACTGCTCTGCTTTGTCTTGATGCCCTACAGGCCCAGAATTGGACTATTACCTTCTCTCTGTCCTGTCCTCCTTCCTCAGAAGTCCAAATTCAGAAATTAAGAAGGCTGTGTTTTCAAATTCGAATTCTGCAGATCTGCGTCGTTTCCGCTTTCCCACACCTCCCATAAATCGTCCGCCCGTGTTCGACAAAACGCGAATTTATCACCGTGGCGCAAAAACGTCTGTCCCAAGTGCACGGAGACAAATCGACGAAATGCACTTTTGGACTTCGGGTAACGGTGGGCCCGCGCGCATTCCCGAAAGTGCGAACTTGCAAGATCGATGGCGACGGCGGACGTAACAACAAGACGGATGGCATACGGTAGCACTTGTCTTGGCGATCCATGATTTGTTGGAAGAAGGACTGTCGGCGGATTGGAGAGGTGGTTGTTGGGAAGCGCCACGACGAGGACTCGATTCGAATCACGAATATACTGTGGTTGACTGTTCTTTTGGCTTTGTGGCGGTCACGATTCTCGAAGAGTACGCTTCACAGGGAAGCATAACAACTCAAATTCAGTAAGTCCCCCTAGGTCGTGGATGCATTTCCACGCTTCTTCCTTCATTGACCTCCTGTCAGTCTTTAAAATATCTCTCTAGAGTCCTTATCCGAGAGGCTAGACACCTTGTCGACCTACATTGTCTCGGGAGCGCACTTTCTCCGACGTCAGCGAAAGCGGAAGCAAATTATGGGAAAAGGAACTATCCGCCTAATGAAAACAAGGAAATGTACCTTTCGACCTACGTTAGACGATGTTTGGTGTTGTCCAGTTCAAAAAACGGCTACGTCACCTCGACAACAACTTCCGCCCAAACAAGTATGAACAGACTTATATTCTTCAGCGTCGTTCTCTAGAAGATGAACTTGAATAAGGAAAAGGTCATGGTGTAGAGAGGTGTAGCCAGAGCAACAGATGAGAACCAACTGCACCACATATATCATTCCTGCACGAATGAGTTGCAGATGCTGTCTGTAGACAAAGCTGATGGTCTAGACAGATGAGTGAAGTAAGAAAAAAAGATTAGCAGCGAGTGGTTTCGATCCACCGACCTCTGGGTTATGGGCCCAGCACGCTTCCACTGCGCCACGCTGCTGACGGTGGATCTGATCTCCACGCCCGTGTAATGCTTGACTTTATTCAAAAGGGACAGAACGGGTTTATTGCTTCTTGAAGACCTTCAGGCGTCGGCGGCCTTCTCGGTGGTGCTGCTCGTGGAGGGAGTCGGTGAAGAAGCTCCCGGAGAAGGAGACGGAGAAGACGCTCCGGGAGAGGCGGAAGCGCCGGTCGACGGTCCTCCCGAAGAAGCGCCTCCGGATGGTGCAGGAGAACAGGCTTCGGTCGCCAAGAAGGCGAGGGCGGCGACGAAGAAGAAGAGGACGAAGCGGTTCATGGCTGTAGACGTTGACTTGCAGGGTGAAGGACCCGAAGGACGAAGGTCTCTATATACCACTGCCTGGGTGCTCCGCAAACATCGTTCCGAGGAGAAGCCGTTAGCCTTCGTTGGCGTTCCAAACGACTTGGCGCACATAACGTCTTCGTGTTTGTCCGAATCTCATTCGGTTTTACGCGACCGGAACACAAAAAGTTCGCCGATTGCGTCGTCGATGCTGCTCCTCGAAGGGACGGAGCGGCGCTTATAAGGCCCCTCCTGTCAAGTAGAAGCCACCACTCTATCGTCCCACCATGAACCGCTTCGTCCTCTTCTTCTTCTTTGCTGCCCTCGCCTTCTTGGCGACCGACGCCTGCTCTCCTGCGCCCTCCGGAGGCGCTTCTTCGGGAGGACCCTCGACTGGAGCTTCCGCCTCTCCCGGAGCGTCTTCTCCGTCTCCTTCCCCGGGAGCTTCTTCACCGACTCCCTCCACCGAGAAGGCCCCGGAAGCCAGGAAGCGCCGCGCCGCTCTCACCGGAGGTCCCCTCTCCTCTCCAGTTCCATCCTCCAGAGTCGTTTCAGAATCTGTCTCCGTGGCAGTCCACACGGTCTTCGCCTTCTCGGACCCCGACCGGGCCAAGGAGCAGGCCACCCGCGTCGCCGACCAGGTGAGTGAGAAGGTCTTCCATTCCTCAACTTCTTCAGCTCCGCTACGTGGTCGCCCAAGCGCCCGATCTCCACGTCGAGAAGGTCCACCGGGAGGTGGCCAACGTCGACGGCAACATCGCCGTCCTCTACCGCCTCCAGGGCGAAGACGC
This sequence comes from Steinernema khuongi, assembly GCA_016648015.1. Taxonomy (NCBI): domain Eukaryota; kingdom Metazoa; phylum Nematoda; class Chromadorea; order Rhabditida; family Steinernematidae; genus Steinernema; species Steinernema khuongi. The sequence goes on from JADLIF010001244.1 coordinate 97,345, forward strand.
CTGCCAGAAGGTCGCCAGCATCGCCGAGCTGGGAGTCACCTTCTCTGACCTGGTATCCCTCCTTCAGAGTTCCTTGTCCATACTTGTTTAGATCGACAACATCGAAGTCGACTGCAAGGACGGCCAGAAGAAGGTCTTCAAGAAGCAGTGAGCACGAGTCCTATATGCATCCTAAATGCACGATCACAATAAAGAACATTGAATGAAATAGGTCCAGGCATGGCAAACGTCAAGTCATTTTATTTTCTAGGCACAACAGTCAAATTATGAGCATAAAAGTCCAGCACACTGATTCCCTTCACTGAGCCTGTAATGGCCACGAATGAGAAGCAGGCGACCGAGGTGATGAAGAAGGCGAGGGAGAAGATGAACGAGCAGATGGCGCAGTAGTTCGACCGCCGCATCTGCGTCACATATTCGGCGCCGACTTCTATCCTTAGCGGATCTGCCGCCTTCGGTGGTTCTGTCGGTTTGGCCTGTTGTGCAGGCTTCGACGGCTTGGTCCCCTTTGCTGGCTTGGGAGGTGCGGTGTTCTTCTCAGGTACCTTCTTGTCCTTTACAGGGGTGTTCTTGTCCGGAATCTCATCCATAAAACTATCTAGATTCGTGTGCTCTTCCGGGTCCGGTTCTGGCGTGACGGACGGCCCAGGCTTCTTGGATATTTCGGGAGTTTTGGACGGTTTTTCCTTCTGGGGCGCTTCCGGCTTCTTGGGATCTTCCATGAAGCTCCTCAAGTCCGTTTTCGTCGACTTAACAAGCAGTCACTTCTGTCCACAGATCACGAACTTACATTTTCCGCCACTTCCGCCACTACGGGCGTCTTGGACGGTTTTTCCTTCTGGGGCGCTTCGGGCTTCTTGGGATCATCTATGAAACTCCTTAAGTCCGTTTTCGTCGACTTAAAAAGGAGTAAATTCTATTCAAAGATCGCGAACTTACATTTTCCGGAATTTCCTCCACTACGGGCGTCTTGGACGGTTGTTTCTGCTGGGGCGCTTCCGGCTTCTTGGGATCATCCATGAAGCTCCTCAAGTCCGTTTTCGTCGACTTAACAAGGAGTCAATTCTGTTCAAAGATCGCGAACTTACATTTTCCGCTACTTCCGATGCTTCCTTTTGTGATGGAATTGGGGTAGTGCTGACAATAGATTCGGGAAGTGTATTGGATAGACCTTCATCTGAAAAGAAGCGATAAGACCGTGGCCACAAGCAGGAGAGCGCTTACCTTTTCCTGATTTGTTTTGGTCACCCATTCTTTATCGACCAACTGTCGCGAAGTCGACAATGCAAATGCCAATGTGAAGAGACGGTGTCTCAACTCTGAATTTCCAGACAGTCTAGCGTGGTCGGATCTTCTCCGGGAGGCTGCTCCTCCGCCCCATGAAGGTCCCTTCTCCTCCCATCAGGTCCATCCCTCCGTGGACTTAGCCAAACAAACCACGAAGCCACTGCACCCCACGCCATCACAGTAAACCAGTAATTTCATGGATTTATTAGCCCACACTTGGTGCGAGCCTCCTTGCAGGATTACTCTTCATCAGCTCAAACCGGAACTCTTAAACAGATAAAATAAAAAAAATACATCGCTCCTCATTTCTTAGGCGCGCCGAAGAAGCTGCTGATCTTCGACTGGCCTGTGGCTTTCTTCTTGGCAGGAGGTGCCCCGGACGACGGTGTGACTGCATTCGACCGCTTGAAAGGTGCTTTGGGGGGCTCTTCGGACGGGTCCTTCTGCACCATCACAGTCTTCTGTACTGTTACTAAATGAGACAGACACAAATGAGACGCGATACCGAATCGTCTAACGCACCCAAGAATCCATCCTCGTCTACATAGGTTTCATGCTCGAGGTGCTTCGTCTTCACCACCTTAGGCCCTTCTTCCTCTGGCTGCCGAGAAGTGGACGGCTTGGCTTCCGTCTTGGGCTCTTCGTCCTTGGCCTCGAAGATGTCTCGTTTCGCCTTTTTGCTCTTTTCGGCCTTTTTCTTTGACCTCTGCTTCTTCTCTTCTGGCTCGGGCTCCTCGTCCACTTCCATCTTCTGTGGGCTGGGACTTCCTGTAGAGAAGAGATCTTTCGCTAAAATTAGGTCTATAGAAGGAGTACTGTAGAAGATTCTGCGTACACATGTCAAAGCCGCTAGCGTTCTTAGGAGGACTCGGCGTCTTATTTTCCTGCTTCTTGTCACTTTCCTCCTCCGACTCAGAGTCGATCCGGATGCGTGATCGGGCCATCCTGAATTACGGTTAGAAGTCACGAGACATCAGAGAAACCAGTTACTTCTTGAACAGCGGGGACTTCTGTAGGACTTCTTCTTTCTCGTCAGCCTTGACCGGCTTCATCGGCGACTTCTTAATGTGTTTCTAAACGACTGGATTTAGAAGCAGTTTCGGCGCCAGAGGACTAACGTTCTTGTCGGGCTCTTCGTGCTTCTCACGGGCACATGCCTTCGCGAACAGAGCTGAAATCTTCTTGTCAGGCTTCTGTTCCTCGACCTTTGGCTTCTTCACGGGCTTGTTCGGGTTCGGCGCGGGTCCCTGCAAGTAAGACTTGGATGCTATAGCTAGAGAAACTTGACTTACCCTGGAGAGGACGGGCGCATAGTTCGAGGCGACTTTGTGGAGGTCTAGCGCGCCACTTGCCAGCATCTCCTGGCGACACTTCTCAGGGTCTCCTCGGCGCCACCAACATCTTCTGAACCACTTCTCGATGTCGTCCGTACTCGACAGGAGCTTCTCGTCCTCCTTGAGGAGTGCCTCGATGTTCTGGAAGTTCTTGGCGAACTGTACGCTATACACCATCTGCTGGCGGATCTCGTCGACTTCCTCCTTGAACTCCGCGAACTCCTCCTCGGTGGCGAGCATGTTCCTCAGGATGCATCGACGGGTGGCTTCGGGATCACTCCTTCTCCGATCTTCGAACTCCTGCTCGGATTCGAGCCACTTGACGCCGCACACGTTGAAGGTCGCCGTCAGACCATCACGGCCTTTGTTCGCTTCGTAGAACTTCTTCACCGCCCTGAAATCTGGGGATAACGGAGCAAATAGAAGCCTTCACCTACTTGGCGACTTCGATGTAGAAGTAGTCCACGTTCGCGGCAACCTCTTTGTACGTGACGCATCTTTCTTTCTCGATGACTTCGCGTTCCATGTACGCGAACACCTCGGCCTCCTTCGCCGCGACTTCTTCTGGTGGGCGCTCGAAGACTGGCGCCGTGGAGGACATATCTCTGGAGACAAGCAGTTAGCTTCAGGGTCTTATCATGGGTTCAAGTCTAAGGTTATCCATCCACTCGCTCGTCTTTACCGCCTTACCGTACCCTCTTTAAAATTCAGGGACGGTCGGGAGAGAGTTGCTTTGCCGTTATGATACAACTGGAAGGAGTTCCACAGAGTTGGAGAGTGGAAAGGGTGAAAGCTGCACCTCATGCGGTGTCCTGTTACGGCTTTTAAGCCTTAACGGCAAAGACAAAGACCCACAGGTGGCACGTCGAGTGCTGTGGCTTCTAGCCGCTCATCTGTGGCTCGGCACCATCTCTGTAGGCACCATATTCGCTGGGATGTGATAAGACACTATCGGTGAAATGTGAAGGACATGTGCACGTGGATTTATTTTAACTCAAGTTACAGTAGTTCAAAAGCGAAAAGAGACCTTAGCGGAAGAGGTCAGTAACGAGCTTCTGGACATCGCGGGCGATGTACGTGACGTCGTCGACGACGTTCTCCACGAAGACTGACACGCTTGTTCGCAGGCGTTCCAAGTTCTCCGCCAACTGGTCCTCCTCCTCCACGGAGGACTCTTGGGCCGCGGCGATCGAGTCATCCGGTGCATCGTACTTCTCCCAGGCGTAGATGGACTCCTTCTCACTCTCTGACCAGTCCTCCTGCTCGTCCACAGTCGCATAGTGGGAAGCACTCTCCTGGTCACTGTCGACGTCTTCACCCCGGAAGTTCTCCGCGCCATCGTTCGCAGAAGGCGCGCTTCCAACGACTGCGCTGGAGTGATCTATCAAACTCTGTAGGGCGGACACCTTGGCTTTCAATTCTTGGTTTTCGGCAGCAATTTCCGTGAGCAGATTGAGACAGCACAGTAAGTTTTCCTGGACCTGCTCCTGCGACTGGTTTCGATCCACCGACCTCTGGGTTATGGGCCCAGCACGCTTCCACTGCGCCACGCTGCTGACGTTCTCTAAGATGTAGAGGCTTATGTAATAAAAAGAAGGCACATAAAAAGAAGAGCGAGCGGTAATTTTAATGTTTTCAGTCGACCTTCGGGTTACGCGCTGGGTGACGGTCATCCCGAAGTGTGTCGCTTCAGAGAATGCAGGCTTCGGTCGCAAAAAAACGCTCAAAGGTTCCGAATTAACCGCGACATGAGCCGTTCTCAGAAACTTTGTGACTTTTGGTATCACACCACTTAAGGGTGATTCGAGACAGTGAACAAACATGGTCGCTATCTATCAAGCCAAAGATCATACTGTATATGATAAAGAAAAACTTGACAGACGGTCAGCTTTCCCTTTACTTTAAGTAGGTCCTTAAACCGGTTTTATTTACGAACGATAAAACAGGAAATTACCGCCCACAACGGTTCTATTTGCCCCTACTTGAAAAACATGAAAACAGTACAAGAAGAAAAAAGTTCTGGAGGTATGGGGAATCGAACCCCAGCCCTCTCGCATGCTAAGCGAGCGCTCTACCCCTGAGCTATACCCCCACAACCACCGAGCCATCGTAATCTCCTATGCATCTACGATTTTGAGTTCCTGACATCGTGGTGTAACCCGAAAAGGATTCTCAGCACCGTTCCTTACACACCCGCCGTAATCTCTCCTTCCTTGACCACTTTGCTCTGGTGTGACGTGCGTGCCTACGTGCGAGATGAACGAAACGGCGCGCGTCGATCGAACGTCGCTTTCTCTCCCGTTCTTCAGTGCTCTGCCATGTCGAGGACAACTCGAAGTTTCTTCCGCTCGGCCCATTCCCTCTCCTCCCTCGTTGGAAAGTGAGTTTCGCCTCTTTTCCGCCTCTCATCGATTGATTCCAGGGGAAAACAAACGTTCGACGTGGTCGTCGTCGGCGGCGGAATCGTCGGATGCGCCACAGCGCGGCAGTTGAAGATCTCGAAGCCCGAGCTGAACATCGCCATCGTCGAGAAGGAGAAGCAGCTGGCCGTGCACCAGAGCGGACACAACAGTGGCGTTCTCCATGCTGGAATCTACTACGCTCCGGGGAGCCTGAAGGCGAAGCTCTGCGTCGAAGGTTGGTCGATTCTTCCTAAAAGAGTTTGGATTTGATTCTTGACCTTCTTGTTCGTCATTTACGCCACTTTTCTTTCCTTTTTTGATCCTTTTTAATGTTTTATCGTTTTTGGAGTCTTTTTTGGACTCTTTTGGCTCCTTCTATTTTCTGCCTCTGAGTTTGCTCTCGCCAATTAGATTTCCCTAGCTATTTCTTATTATTACGTTGTTTCTATGACAAATGTTGTTTTCTCCGTGACAAGAAGGAAGGACAAAATCGATGTTATGATTGATGACTTTGTTATTCCTCTGTGGAAACTTTTTGCGCTGACGGGTACACCTGACTCCGAGTTTCATTTTGACACAACTTTGGATCTCATACTATAAATAATCCTATTCTTAGTATCCCCAGCAGCTGTTGTATGGAGAACAACATTAGGAAGCATCTTTCTGAAGCATTTGAATCTAAAATTGTGAATATGGTTTTCTTCAAGTGAAGACTCTTCCTAAGCGAGCGGCGGACACAGTTGTTTCATTCTATTTTGGGCTAATTTTTAAAAGTTTTATACTTGTGGCTGGATCAACAGAACTGTGAAGTGCTTCCCGATTACTTCCCAAATTCCTACGTACAATAGAGATCAACGTGAGTTGACAGGCCGGGAAGCCCTTACCGGTTTTGCCGATCCTCGCCACTGGATTTCACCTGTGTTTTGTTCGCATTTTATAGTTTGCTCCGTGTTTGTTCAAGCTGCAGACCCAGCTACCGTAACCCGCTAGCCCCGGCTTCTTTTTTCTTCCGTACTCAGTGTTTCAATGTTTTTAAGATCAATAGTGTTAATCCTATTCCAGCAGCCCCTAGTAGCCTTGTCCCCTATCGCGATCACCTCCAGATGCTCCACGTTCCATTGTCACGTTTCCCCCTTAATCGATAGTGCTCCCTTCCCACTGTGTCGTGCATCTATTTGTCCCCGCGAGCGCTCCAGATTTTTTGCGTACGTTCCGTAGTAATCGGCCACATCCTTATCGTCTGCTCGTCCAGGGCGACCACTTTTCCATTTATTGCCGCCGACCGACTTCTTGGCGCCCCTTGGCGCACGTGTGGAAGATCCGGACACAATCTTTAACACAAAACAGCGCTTAGGAAACAAACATTTGTTGCGGGTTCAAAAGTCTCGAAGTTTTTCATGAGCCTGATCGTTTTCTGGTCACTTATCTGCGTTCTGATCCGGTTCCTTATGAGCTCCGTCGTCAGACGCTCCTTTGGACTTTGATACCTTTTGATTACCCTTTGCGGGAGTCAACACGTGACATTGTTTTTGACTGTGATCTGTGGATTTCAGGTCTGGACCTCGCCTATGCATATCTCGACGAGAACAAGATCCCCTACAAGAAGACAGGAAAGCTGATCGTCGCCGTGGAGCCTGAGGAGATCCCGCGTTTGGATGTAGGATGATCTTGGGTGCTCGGTGAACTCAAACTATTTTAGGCTCTTTATGGACGCGCTCTTCAAAATGGCTGCCGGGACATTGAAATGATCGACGGAAAGAGGATCAAGGAGTTCGAACCTCACTGTGTGGTATGTCCACGCCTAAAGCTTGCCTACTTTGAACTGTAGGGCCTGAAAGCGCTGTGGTCTCCCCACACCGGAATCGTGGACTGGGGACTGGTCACTCGGTCCTACGCTGACGACTTCGTGAAGCGTGGCGGAAAGGTCTTCGTCGACTATCCACTCACGAAGATCCGCTCTGCCGCCGAAGGCAGCGACTACCCGGTGGTCATCACCTCCACGCCTGGCTTGGTACGGTCTTCTGCCTCTTCGGTTCCTAATTTCCCTCCTTTAGCCCGAAATCCAAACTCGCTACTTGCTCACCTGCGCTGGTCTCCAGTCCGACCGGATCGCGCAACTCTCCGGATGCAACGCGGTGCCGAAGATCGTCCCCTTCCGCGGAGAGTACCTCCTTCTGAAGCCGGAGAAGCGCCATCTGGTCAAGACGAACATCTACCCCGTCCCCGACCCTCGCTTCCCCTTCCTCGGGGTCCACTTCACTCCTCGGATGAATGGAGACGTTTGGCTTGGCCCCAACGCCGTCCTGGCCTACAAGCGCGAAGGGTACAGCTACTTCGACATCTCTCCGACCGATCTGCTCGATGCTATCTCATTCAGGTACTATGGACAAGAAGGATTTATTCATCTATCACATTTCCAGAGGAATGCAGAAGCTCATGGTGAAGTACGGTGCCTTCGGGATGCAGGAGTTCTACCGTGGAGTCTTCTACGCCGCCCAAGTGAAGCAGCTGCAACGGTTCATTCCCGAGCTGAAGGTTTCGGACGTGACTCGAGGACCGTCGGGTGTCCGCGCCCAAGCCATGGACGCCGAGGGCAACCTCGTGGAGGACTTCGTCTTCGACGATGGCGAAGGACCGATCGCTTCTCGAGTGCTCCACGTCCGCAACGCTCCGAGTCCCGGCGCCACCAGCAGTCTCGCCATCGCGAAGATGATCATCGAGAAGGCGGCCGACAAGTTCAATTTGTAGTTTTTATTGTTTTTGTAAATAGATAAGTGTATTGTAGAGCTGCGGGGTCACTGCACATGGAGGGCCGAGCTTGCTGCCGCCAGCTTCTTCTTGAGGGATTCGGGCATCTCGGGCGGCGGGGGGCGCTCCAGTTTGAAGGCGAGCTTTACGGAATCAAAAGTGAAAAGTTGAATGGCGGCGATGGAGCCCATCATGAGGATTCGGGGAACCAGCCCCGTCCACATGCCCATCAACCCGAGGTTCCTGCAAGGAGAGACTAGAGAAGAAACCGAGAACTGGACATACCTGACTACGCTGTAGACCGTTGCGTTGGGATCGCGGTAGAGCTTCGAGATGATGACGTCGGGAGGCTGGGAACAGATTACGGCGGCGACTCCGGCACAGCATCCAGCCGCGAAGCTGACCATGAGCTGCTCGCGCTTGGTGCACTCGTCACGCTTCTTGGGCACCACGTGCTTGTACAGGAACTCGAGCGAGCGCTCGAAGAAAACGAATTTGGCGGTGGTGAAGGGTATCTGCCGCATCCAGAGGGGCGGAAGGCCCTTGTAGAGGCCGGCGAGGCCCTCTTTCCTGTAGATCAGAGGGAGGACACGGCGCATCTGTGAGGGGGAGCCTGGAGTCGTTTGCATCCGGACCTAAACACTGGTTACCGTAACCCATAGTCGGAAGCACACTTACCTTCGTGGCAATAAAGGGCGCAAGGAAGACATCGGCGACAGCTTCTGCCGAGCTAGCCGAAGCCAAATACAGGAGGGTACGGTAGGTGTATGCGTGTTCAGGGCCCATCCACTGCGCGTACTTCTTCTTGAACACCTCATAGAGACCGAACTTGCAGAAGCCCTGGAACGCGTAGCCGGTTCCAGTGGCCGCCCAGCCCTTGACCATGGTGCGGACGCCCTCTTCGCGGAGGGTCACCCGCGCGGCGCTCAAGATGCTGGGGTACTTGACGGAGTCCACCTGGATTCGGCACTTGATCAGGTCCATTGGTACGACGGACATGTTGGTCAGGCCACAGCAGAGCGAGCCGGCGATGCCACTCATGTAGGTGTACTTGAACGTGCCAAAGGGGACCTCCTCACGGGGGCCCATCTTCTTGGGCATCGTGGGCACATTCCGGTAGTCGAGCATCTTCACTTGAAGCAGATTGGGCACAAGGCTACTGCGCGTCGTCGACTCTGTAGCCGATTCGCATTTGGCCATGCGCACGCCCAACTGGTTCCCGTGGAGGGGCTGGGGGTCGGCTGCAGGCGGTGACGGCTCCATGCGGTGCGAGAGGACGACCGGTCCGGGTTAGTTGACGGAAAGGAATAATGCCGAGGGGGTTGGCCAGGCCGTCATAAAAACACTCATTTTGTCGCGGTCTGCAGCTGAAAATGGCTTTCCAGCGCTGATAACGCGAACGCAAGATTCGGTCAGGAGATCGTTTATCGTCGTGTGACAGCGGCAACTCCCCAAACAGATCAATCACGTCACTGTTGTTGTTTGAGGGAGGCGAGCTTCTTCCTCAGCGATTCGGGCATCTCGGGCGGTGGAGGGCGTTCCAGCTTGAAGGCCACCTTCACCGAGTCCACGATGAAGAGCTGCGCGGCGGCGATGGAACCGATCATCAGGATGCGCGCGTAGAGGCCCTTCCACATGCCTCGAAGGCGGAGCTCTCTGAAACAAGAGGGATTAGCGATTCAATAAAATCAACAAGCGAAAATTAAACCGACTTTGAAAAGTTTATTTGAGGCTTCTGTTTACCTTCTTTAGTTACCTTCTGATTAATATCTACAACTTCGGGCATTCAAAAGTCGTCGCTGATTTATGTGGAAGTGATCTCTGTCTTACGACTTTCGATTGTAAAAACCTGGATAAATAGTTCAGCAGTATTTTGTGGCCTGGCCCATGTGGTTGAGAAGATACGGTCAGCTTATCGTATGACAACAAAATGGCATGACAATAAAAAATCATTAAACTATGTTCCAAAATGATACTTCACACATCAAAGAGCATCCCCGTTCTGGATCATATGAAAAAGTTGTCCTGGGTGATGGCCAAGTTGTCCCGAACTGCGAGCTGTTTCTAACACCATAGTTCATTGAGTTCAAATAACCTTGCACCATTGTTGTGCCTCCATAGTCAAAAAATGCACCGATGTGGCCTGAATTCGCCAAAATTGAAACCCTACTGTGAGATTAGCACAAAAGTTCGTTGATCGCTCTGCAAAAAGCCCTGCAAGTAACTCGAGGAGTCTTCTAATCGAATTATTAAATCTGGCCGAAAATGCGGTAAACAACCCAGAACCCTGAATTCGTGTTTGCTCCCCGTGGAGATTAGATCTGCTCCCGCACAAAACCCCAAATTGGATCGCATACCCTCGCGAATGATGCGCTTCGACGTCAGATCAAATTGTGTCACACAAAATGATCATGTTATTTTAGAAGCGACAGCGTGTCACAGGTTTGGAGCCACCGACGCGAAGTCTAGTCGCAGTACCTGTTTACCTGCTACTGTTTCCTCGTGCGCCCCTTCGGACTTTGTACTTCGTATGGGAGATGTTTGTCACAAGGAAAATCCCTAAGGCCCAACTATACAGATTTGACGGTGAAAACAAAGTCTAGAGAATCAAGTCCAAAGGTGAAGGGTATCTATCTAAGAGGGCGTTTGCCAACTGGACCCACCTGACGACGCTGGTGATGCTGGCGTTCGGCTCCTTGTACAGCTTGGAGACAATGACGTCGGGCGGATGCGAGCAGATGACACAGACGATGCCGGCGACACATCCGGCCACGAAGGTCACCGCCAGTTGTTCGGCCTTCGTGCACTGGTCGCGCTTCTTCGGAACGACGTTCTTGTAGAGCCACTCGATGGTCCGTTCGAAGCAGACGAACTTCGAAGCGGTATACGGTATCTGACGCATCCAGAGGGGCGGAAGGCCCTTGTAGAGGCCGGCGAGGCCTTCCTTGCGGTAGATCATCGGGAGGACGGCGCGCATCGTCGATGGGGAACCCGGAGTCGTTTGCATTCGGACCTGAAAAATTGCTTTTAATGAAATCAACCCAACAGCTGTGCCATACCTTAGCAGCTTCGAAAGGTGCCAGAAGGACGTCGCCCACTGCTTCGGCCGTACTGGCCGCCGCCAGGTACAATCCTGTGCGGTAGGTGAACGCATTCTCTGGGCCGAGCGAGTCCGCGTAGACCTTCTTGAACACTTCATAGAGACCGAACTTTCCGAATCCCTGCAGACCGTAGCCCAGCGCCGTGGGAGCCCATCCCTTGACCATGGTTCGAAGACCTTCTTCGCGGATCGTCACCTTCGCCGCTTCCATGATGCTGGGGTACTTGATGGAGTCCACCTGGATGCGGCACTTGATCAGGTCCAGCGGCACGATGGACAAGTGAGTTATTCCGCAGCACATGGAGCCAGCGAGTCCACAGACGCACATGTACTTGAAGGAGCCGAAGGGGACTTCGGAGGAGCAGCATGGCTTCTTTGGTGGAGGAGGAGGGGCCGCTACAGGCGACTTGAAGCACTTGGGATCAGGATTCTTCCCGCTTCCTTCGCATGGCGCTAAATATCCAAGATCAGTTTAAGGTATGCAGATTCAGGTCGGTTTATATCCATAAGGTAAGACGTTCTATTAAGGCACTTACACTTGATGTTCGCCTTGCGAACATAATCTGCTACTTCAGGAATTGTCAGAAGCGTCTCCTTCGGCGGATGACGCTGCTCTCTGGCCGGCAATTCTGCACCCTTCGTCTTCTCCTCCGCCGCTCTTTTATGGTTGATGTGCTGGTTGACGAGGAGGACAGTCGAGTCGGCCGAGCACGCGGCGCTTCGGATCACGCTGGGGCCGTTGTGGCCCTCGCTTTGCCGGGTGGATGTCGAGTCGGAAGCGCACGATGCGTTACGGAACACGCCGGCACCCTCTTGGGTCCTGAAGAGAAGCATCGACTCGACGAAATCCATGGCGAGGGCAGCGACCGGTCCGGATCAGTTAAGTCAGTTGAGTGGGCGAATGGGGCGACTGAGCAGGCGTCTGCAGCGGAGCCTACTCTACAGACGGAGGCTCTCTAGGAGACTGTCTGAGATAGGATCTACAGTATGCTGGTCGAATATCCGAGAAACAGTTGCTTGTAAAGCAAATAATATTAGAAGTACTGGGCCGTCTTGTGCGAAAGATCAAGTACTAAGCCACTCTACGACTAAACGAATGCAACCAAATGGATAAGGAGATCAATACGATCAACACATCGGGTGGAATCCGACACCTTATGGATCTGTTGCTTTGGTTTGATGTGACAACAAATAGGAAATGCGAGGAGCAGCCGTTTATAAGTTTAGCACAGATGATGCGGGAGTTCCTTGCATGAAGAATCTAAGGAGCTGATCAAGACTATCCTACGAGCGGATCATGGAAAGTGAAGTAGTGTTCCGAGAATAAGTCTGTTCCTGAAAAGTTGAACTTGGATATGTTAGGGATCTTAGAAGTGATAGCTGCTGAATAGGTGTCTGATCCGGGAACGCATCAAAACCGAATCTGGTAAAACTTTCCGATATGGATCACTTTATGAGCCAGAGAAGTTCCACACTTTCAGTCATTGAAGTCCGAAATCTTTGGCCTTCTTCGTGCGACTCTACCTTGAAATAAACACCCATAAAAGGCCTAGCGTTCCTGAAACTGGATGAACATTTAGTTTTTTTTATTACAAATGTCTCTCCAAACAATATATCACCACCTCAGATTCTCCCTACATCTGCTCTCATCCTCTCCCACCGACGGGGCAACCTTCCGACTCTGAAATAGAAGTTCACTTGGAATAGTCACCCTTTGACTCACTTATTCGTTCGGCGATTCTCGGGAGAACCATGGACTCCTCCAAACCTCCGAGTGACGTGATTTTGTAAATGTTATCGTCGTTATCCAACACTATTTCAGCGACTTCTTTGGCAACGGCCTCTGCAGAGCTCTTTGATAGGGGTGCCGAATGAAGGGAGAGACTCACGGCGGAAGGGGATGACAAATGTCGTGATACCTCGCTCCTTGGTCTCCATCGCGACCATTCGACGATCTACATCGATGAACCCTTCCTTTCTTGAGAAGAATACGATTAGATACTTCTTCCGGTTCGGGAACGAGTTATTCCAGAACTGAACAAATTTTTAATTGTGGTGACGAATAAAATTGTCCTACGTCAAGATTTGCGTAATGCCTAGTCACCGAAGCAACGCCATACTTGGGATACTCCTTGTCACCAGTCAGGCCAATTAACGCTTCTCTCACCCTGACAGAGGTGGACGTTTCATAGGTAGTCAACATAAATTGTTGCGCCCCCTGGACATAAGTCGTCGCGGCGCCGAATCTGGCTTCCTAAATGTCATGCTTCTTTGTTGCCATAAAGCATGCAGCCTACCCCTGGTCCTCGACCTATCTTGAACTTGCTTAGAAACTGTTCATGGAGCACTTCAAAGCTGTGTTTGTTCATATCTGCGGAGGTGAACAAGAAGATGATGTCGTATCCGGTTGGGGAACAAGCTAAATGGAGTTTCTACAGGACAGACCCAATTCCAAGTATGTGGGCTGGAGTGCGAAAGCAAAGCACTTGAAAATTAACCATTTTATCTCGACATCTCCGATGGTCCGAGTTGAGGCCTAGGAGGTTCTGAGACTCAGGAACTAGTACAATGGATAGCATCTACACCTTCTCCGAGATACTGATCCAGTGAAGCTACTACTACCGACAAATAAACTTGTTCGAGCTTACTTGTCGTGGTAGTTGTGGTCGTGGTGGTGGTAGTGGTGGTGGTAGTTGTCGTTGTGGTGGTAGTGGTCGACGTCGTGGTCTCAGGCTCGAAGGGTTCCTTGTCACTGGAGGGAAAGCAGGCAAAAGCGGAACATATGAACCAGCAGAGGAAAAACGTGATTCTCATCTCATTAAAACTGAAAGTAACACCGAGGATATCTTAAATAGCGCCCTACTTGGACAGTTTTTGCGCTCGTTTGATGCGCTGAGTCCGTATCACACACACATGTTTGACACCCTGAAGTGTTTCCTAATAAATCACGGTGACCCAAAATCTGCTCCGACCACGTAAGGTCACTTTCACGGAAGATTCTTTGAGGCGATGTTTCGCTATCGTAATCTTTGGCTTCTCTTTTTTGTGGTCTCATGTGGAAGAAGCGTCTTGGCCTGTTTTCCCTCTTCAGGTCAAGAACCTCCAGAAGTGGAGACGACCACTTCTACCACAACCACAACGACGACTACTACTACTACTACGACGACAACGACCACAGGTTGGTTTTATGCAGTGCTTGACAGATTTGGTTGTTTTTTGACTTTCTTGAACCTGTGTTCAGCCTAAGTGTTGAGTTGTGGGCAATAGAACTTTGCCCTTTCCCATTTGATATCTTTAACCTTGCTCAGCCTGTAAACCGCAAGCCTACGACATTCTCTTCGGCGTGTCCGGAAAGCCGTTCACCTCCGTCACCAAGCAGATCGGGAAGCTCGCACAACGCTTCGAAGTGGGCACCGGACCGGGGGTGAGTTCCTTGCAGGCAGAGCTGCAGACCAACTTCTAATAAAAGCCCCTATACCCTATTCCAAAAAAAAGAGGGCAAAAGGCATGAGAACTAGGTTGGGTTCTTGAGTTTGAAGTATTAGATGTCAATATTTACCACGATATGCAGCTTTGCTCTATTACAAGGTTTCTTTGAACGCGCTTCTTTCCAGCAAGCGCGATTCGCCGCCGCCTCAAACAGCGGAGGCTACATCATAGATTTTGCTACGTATATGACAAGAAACGCATTCATCGGAAACCTTAACCGGATCTTGGCCAACCAAGCCACTTGGGACCAGGACAGCTGGAATGTCCATGACTACAACACTCGTTTCGGGGCCAGCAGGCCCGACCCCTCAGTGCACCTGAAGAAGGTCATCGTACAGTTCTTTGGGGAGAACAATGGTGTCGAACCGGCGGTTGCGTACTCTATTCGAGGACGGGCGACCAAGAAGGCGAATATCAACGCATATGCCGTAGTCTTCGGCGGTCAGTGCTATTCATATCTTGAAGAATGGTCCCATGACGTTCATATCCTAGATGGCACGCTGGGTCAGGCATATGCGCTAGCTGCGGGAAGGGACGACCGGGTCTTCGTGGTGGACACGCTGGACAAAGCGGGACCAGCATTGGACAAGATCTACAACGATATCGGTGAGTGGAAGAGAGAATACGGGTGGACCTATTTTATTGCCTTTTTTCAGTTTCCGACGACATATGCAAGCTCTAAGGAGGAACAGGAGACCAGAACGATGCTTTTACAAGCCTTGGGTGTTATGTACTGTGTTCAACCCTTCCGTTATTTAGTAAATTTTTTCGTTACTTGATTTTACATCTTTCCTATTAGTTTCATTCTGTCTTGAACAGGTAAAGGAGAAAGGGAGGTGTGTTACTGCCTGTGGAGAAGGCACGGGACCTATCACGACGAACGCTTCCAACGGTAGTATTGACATCCAAATCAGGGCTGTGCAATCGAAAGCAGGGGTCCCTGGGACCGGGACCTAAGACCTCAAGAAACACGGAATTGAGCTGCTTCTGTGAGCACAGTGTTTTTGAGGAAATCGGTATGGGGACACTAATCACCTTTCTGTGTCACAAACTAATGTTTGCTCCCCTTGTGCGATGTTCTCCCAACATAAGGCGATAACAAAATACAGGCCTGTGATTCTCCTACTTCTGTCAACAAAGGCGTCAATAATGACCCAATTAATATGTGTTTCCTCTCCATGTGAAAGGATGTACAAGGAAGAAAAACCACCTTTGTTACAAGCAGTCAAATACTCAAGGGCTACCGTAAAAAGCGCTCTCTTGCTCTCATAAATTACTCGCGACCTACAATCACCGTCGTGCTCTCGCGCATCTACTCGTGACAACACTAAGATCACCGCTCATCCTATGCCTTTCCCCGTCCGCCACTTTCTCCTCTTTGTCACTTTTTTCTCCCTTCAACGCCAAGCCTCTGGCTGCTTTCCCTCTTCCCAACGGGAGGAGCCGATGCCGACCACGACGACTGAGGCGCTGACGACGACGACCGTTCCCACCACCACAACCACGAGCTCGACGACGTCCACGACTACGACTACTTCCACTACCACTACAACGCGTAGGTGTCTTTCTGTTTAAGGACTGGTGATGGCTTTAGGATAACCATGGCAAATTATGATCATTTACAGCAACGGAGGTATGGGAGGAAGGTAAAGGGGTAAATCTGGTAGTTTTCATTACCCTGCATAGAAAAGTGGATGTCACACTTGAAGAGCTTAACCTCCTTCATTTCAGCCTGCATTCCGCACAGCTACAACATAATCTTTGCACAACGAGCGCAAATTCCCAAGAACCATGGGTTGGCCGACAGGGTCGCCGAAGTCGTCGCACAGTTCGACATGGGAAACGATGATGGGGTAAGTGCTGCTGTGAACCTTGAAAAGGGAAACTCCGATTCCTTGGTCCGATCCAAGGCCTAAGGGAAGGCAAGAGCATTCCAAGCGAGAGCACTTTTTCTCTGACTATGCGACCTTCTCCAGCAAGCTCGTTTTGGCGCTCGGTTCGGTGGAACGCCCGGCGAGCGAATACAGTTGGGCACCCATCGGACTCAAGAGAACTTCATAAGAGACTTCAACACGAAAAGCACGATGGAGGCGGCTTTTGGAGTGGACGAGGACGGAGACCTCCTTGAGCGGATCGTCTACCGCGTACGTGCTTCCCACTGAGCCTCTCTATGTTACCCACTCATTTTTTCAGGACTTCCCTGAATTCACAGAAAGGAGAGTGAAAGTGCCGAGGAAGATCGTGATCTACTATCTGCAAGTGGACGAGGGCGATAAGACTCACGGAATGAGTGGAACGTTCGCCAGGGACACAGGAGTCCAAACCTATGTCGTTTACAACGGTGAGTGCGCTGGACTTCCATGTCCAGAACCACACCACCTTTGGCGACTTTCATGACCGGGCCTATCTAGATAAAGCGCTACAGCCGGACGCCTTCCGTCTCGCGGGCATGCGCGCTCACTTGGTCAAGAAGGTGGACCGTGCCGACCTGATCACAGCTACTCCCGTCTACCAGGAGATCGTCGACGACATCCGTAGGTTCTGCATGCTTAGGCCACGTCCTGATCGTTGCTTTCAGTGGCCGATGACCCCTGCCGGAAGAAGAAGAAATATAAATAACTGCTTGTGATAAAATCTATGACAAACTAAAAAACAATAACAGCTAGAAGCCCCGCGGGTTCCACGTTACACACTGAGGCACTTGAATACGTTCGTACACCTCGATGATGTCATCTTCTTCAAAACGAACGCTCTTATCGGAAAGAGCGATTCCTATTTCGGTGTTAGTCTTCGCCGTGTTGACAACTTCGGGTCCTGCCTTCATCGACTCCACTTCTCCTTCGTAAATGGTCGTCGAACCGCGTAGGAAACGGAAAACGTGGTTTCTGAAATTCGATGATATGACTTCTAATGTGGGATACAAGCTTACCTGTTGAATATCCCCCAATCAACGAGCACTCCTGCGATTGGTTGGCGCTTCCTTCCTCGGTCCGAAATCAAAAACTCCTTCAGAACATGTCCTTCAGCGACTTGCTTCAGTTCCTCCACGGGTGGGATCAACGCCGACAGTTCATTCTTCACGCTTTCCACCAAGCGATATATAACGTTGTGATGCTCGACCCGCACATTCTTCTGATCTGCCAACTGCCGAATTGATGGGGACATTTTTGTGTTAAAACAGTAAACGATTGCATTGGACTCGCTCGCCAGCTCGATGTCCTTATCATTAGGTGGCCCGACCCCGAAATCAACTAACTGCATTTCACATTGAGAATCGCTATCATACGTCTCCAACACATTCAAAATTGCTTCGAGAGTTCCATCGACATCACTTCGAAGTAAAATCCGTAGCAGTGGGTGAGTTCGTTCCGTATCTTTGAAGATCTGCTGCTCCTTGTGAACGATTCGGCGTAGGGTGGAACCGTAGCGGATGCCTCTGTTCAATAGGCGTTGTCTATTTGCCAGATATAGTTCTCGTTCTTGTTCCCTTTTAGCTTCGATGGCTTTCCAATCGGTGGCTGCTCTCTCCTCCATCTGCTTCCGCTTCCGGGCGGCAACAACCTTCTGGGCCTTTTGCTCACTTTCAATTTGTTGAATTGAGTCTCCTGGTGAAGGGAGATCATCCCTCCATCCGGAGATCCGTACCGGGCGGCTGGGGCCTGCCTCTTTAATTGTTCTGCCAAATTCATCGGTGAGGGACCTGACACGGCCCCAACAATCTCCGGCGACCAAAACTGAGCCTTTCCGAAGGGTTCCACGCTGAACGATCATCGTACACACTTTCCCGATTCCTGTAATCACAAGAATGAAGGAAAATACGACTTGGACTGAAACCTTGAATATTGGTGGATTCTATCACTACACCTTCAACGGGTCCCTTTTCTGTCGACTTCAATTCGAGGAAATCGGCTTGCAGAAGAATTGCTTCCTGCAAGGCATCGAGGTTTGTTCCATGCAACGCCGAAATTTCCACTGCTTGTATATCGCCGCCTAGGTCTTCGGTTACGATATCGTGCTCAAGAAGTGACCGCTTCGCCCTAGCCTGAAAATAGGAAGCAAAAACATTGAAAAGTCGCAGTGGGACATACTGGGTCGGCGTTGGGTTTGTCGCACTTGTTGATTGCTACAATCATAGCCACACCGGCTTGTCGCGCATATCTGCAAGTAGAGGTACAGATTGCAGTTCAAGAGGGTAAAACTTCTTGCCCATCATAAAATTAGAAGATGATCAAGAAACATATAAGATTAAGTCATTATTGCTTACTTGATCGACTCAATAGTTTGTTCCTTTACTCCATCGTCAGCAGCAACCACCAAAATCACGATATCTGTGGCCATTGCTCCTCTTGAGCGCATCTCTCCGAAAGCAGCATGACCAGGGGTGTCCAAAAACGTTACTGATTGTTTTGCGTTGCTCAAGTTCACTGCATAAATACAAGATAACTATTCCAACGGAGCGAATCACTAACCGGAAAAAGCTCCAATATGTTGCGTGATCCCACCAAATTCACCTTCGGCGATCCGAGAGTTTCTTAGGCTATCAAGAAGTGTCGTTTTCCCATGATCGACATGGCCCATGATGGTGACAACAGGCGGCCTTCTCACGCATTCCGCTGGATCTACAGGGGGTCTAAAGAGAACATTATTATGATTAAAGATACCCATACATACAATGGATCCAATTCCGCCTCATCTTTGTCTTCTGCTTGTCTTGGACGAGGAACGAGGCGAGGTTTCCCACCGAAAGCTGACACGATGTGTAGCGTGTTCTCCTTGTTCAGCACTTTAATGAAGAAACATTGAAAATGAATTGAATTTAAATCGTTTACCTAATTTATCATCTAATGAGTCGACGAACTTCAAATCCAATTCCATCAGGCGTTCCCCAACAGAATCGATATCCACGTCGAGAGATTTCGCCAATTCACTGAAATTTTGCGTCATTGGAAACAAGAAGAGGGGACTCACGAAACGGTCATGTCATTGTAGATATCGATGGTGCGTTTCGTCGACTTCGTGGTCTTAACGATCACAGCGTCCACGAACTTGCGTTTGCCTCGCTTTCCTGGCTTCGCCAAAGCCAGCGCTGTTGTTTGCAGCATCTTCACCTCCGCAGGCCTACATTGGTGATGGAATCCCAGAAGTGTTCGTGCTAGAATGGATGACCGTTGCATTCCGCTCTGTCTCGCTCATCTAAATCTCCTGAAAGTATGTAAACAATGAAGCCCCCACAGCTACTCACGAAGCAAAACGACAAACGTTAGAAAAACCACAAAAACCCGAAATTCATCGAAATTCATTGCGGGTGGTCTTCCTTTATGTTCACAGCGGAAGAAACGGAAGTGGGCACTAGAGATTAGGGTTGGTAAATGACTATAGTATTCTCCACTACGCCACTTTATTTGCTGGAAACTTTAAGAAGATTGAACAGGACGTCGTGTGTGGTCGGACTCTCACGTGCCGATCACGGGTGTGCGGAAGTACCATTTCTCTAAACGGAACTCGTAAGTCGGAAGTTTGGTTTTCCAAACGGAAGTCGAAAAGACCGGACTTTCGGACGTCAGAACGGAATTCCGCACACCCCTGGTTCCAACCCTTGGACAAGTGGGCACAAGCACTGATCTTTGCTTTCAGTGGCCGATGACGAGCTTATGTAAGACCTATGTAAGAAGTGCAAAAGGCCTATGTAGCCTACGCGTTCCCTCCCAACATCGGTGAGCCGAACTTTCGGCGGCGCGTCGACCACAGCAAAAAGCTACTTGACAGATCTCTGTTTGACTGTGATTTATCGCTGTTGGTCACAAGGTCCGACTTGACCACTTACCATCTCAGAAGAGCTGAAAAACACTGTTATTCCACAGTTTCATAAATTACCCCCACGTTGTTCTTTGCCCGAGAAACTGGGTCAACCGATGATTTGTGAGCGCCAACAGTTTTCCCTTCATCATTTATCACTTCGCTTCTTGTTGGCCTTTCGTGGTTACACTATGCTACTTCCCTACATGTTCTTCCTCCTCCTTCGAACAGCACTCGGTTGTTTTCCCTCACAGCCTTCTGAAATGCCCACTACCACCTCTACTACCACCACCACTACTACCACAACCAGTACGACAACCACGACCTCCACTACTACAACCACCACCACGGGTTGGGTTTTCGCGTTTCGCTTACATTTTGTGTGTTCAGTGTGTGACAAGACGGGATTCGACGTGATGGTCATGCTCCCGATGGCGTTTTCCGACGATTACATGAGCACAAAGGCTATGCAGGAGTTTCATCAACATTTTGTCAACAAATTCAAGATCGGCTTTGAGCCTGGAGTAAGTGCGTTTGTGCTCCTTTTGTTGGAATGTAGAGGTACACAAGGGGCATACACGAGCAGTGTCCTACACGAAAGAGGTCACGGGTCTGTACAAACTTACTATTCGCTGGTGGAATGTAATAGAACGTACAGAACAACGTAAACAACACATCCTTTAGCAAGCTCGATTCGGTGCCACTACCACAAACGCGGAGAATATTCTCAAATTTGGCCTCAGCGATCACTTGACCTCAACGGCACTGAAGACTGCTCTGGAGAAGCTAGTCGTTAATGCTCCATTTGTATGGAAGAATACAGTCGCAGAACTGACGAGGAATCAAGTGTTTCGGGAGGTAATCGCTGCTATGTTCTTGGACCCTGACCTTCGTTTAGTTCGAAAACCAACACTTACCTGACCGTAAACAGTATAGGATCGTGTTTCACTCCATAAATGGTGCAGCACCGAACGTGTGGGACCACGAATCGAATGCCTACAATGACATATTCACTACGGCAATGGCTGAGCGAAAGGGAATCACCACTTTTGTCATCGGATACCAGGGTTCATCTGCCTATTTCGACGTAGAGAAACCTCCTTTTCAGATGCTACAAATGCTCACTCGAGAGAGATAAGCGGCCGGAAGAACAACAACATCTTCGACATTAAGAAACTGGACAACTTGGTGCCGTCAGGAGCGTTGGACAAAATTTTTCAAAGGATAAGTACGTTCAGTTTACCGTATGGAACCATCTTACGAGAAGTGTTCGTACACTCGATCTTAAGTGCCTTTTAGCCTCTTTCAATGAGTCAAAAGCAATGCATTGAGGTCACCTCGCTGTTAAACTGACAAGTTTGGTCCTTGTCTTTTTCTCACCAACGTGTACGCCATTTTCCTAAAAGTTGGCTTTGTTTAGTGAACGAGCAGCTGAACTGCTGCGTGGCACAATGCGAAGCTGGACGTGGATGAGCGAACGGTGATTGAATGGATTACTTATATTGCATTGAAGATTGAATAAAATCGGATATTTGAAGAATGCAAATGAAAATGTGCAAGCTAGTGGGAGTGTGGCTTGTCGGCCCTTGGATTTCACGTTTCCGTTAATGTGATGTGTTCATGGAACCATCAAGACATGTGACCCAGATCACTCTAGAGCCTTCAGTAACTCTGACTATGCTGAACACGATCTTCACCTGACACCTTTTCCCTTGTGATTTGACTCTGCGCTATTATTTTTGGTCACTCCTTTATCACATAGTTTTAGAACACAAAATCACCTTTTTGCCCCTACAGTAATTCCCACAGAATCGTGCCCCTCTCCCAAACCCGATCTCATCGACCTTCGCTGGAAACGAGGCTGCTCACGTCAGATTGAAACGTGTTTATAATTTCCTGGATTCGCGCGTCCAAAACAACCTTCGAATCCTCCCCCACGCGCCAATCCAATCGATCCAGTCAACGCCTCGTAGTAAGCCGAACCCCGATCCCCAGACGGCTTCCTCCTCACGCGCGTCCTCATCAATCAAAGCCACATATGGCCCGCGGACGTCATCGTTTAGGGACCACTGGCCGCGTTAATTGAGCAGCGTGGCGCGATCGTAAACTCGCACACAAAATTAATTCTCTTTGCACAGGTCATCCCAAGTTCCAGAGAGTGCAAGAGGCTCTTCCGGAGGCCCTTCCCCTGCAAGCCCCGCCCCTGGCCGCGCAACACCTCCGTGCCTCAGTGCGTACCTTCTCCTGGTCTGGGCTTCTCCCTAGCTCGGCTCCTTCCAGAAACAATGGCTCCTCAACTCGTCTTCTTCTTCACCGTCTTGGCCTTCTGTCTTGCCTTGGAAGGTTGGTTGTGAGGGAGGGCTAACACGAAGTTGTTGACACGAAGTGTGCAGGACATGGGTGGCCTGTCGCTTTAAAATAAATGAATTTCCCTGTATCTGTATGGTTTGCCTACTTGGGACTAAAGTGCTAAGGTACTGGGAGAAAACCGCTTGGTTCAATGTATCCACAGAGACCACTGGAGTTACTTACCTTCTTTTCTCCTCCTTCAACCTACTCTCCAGGAGTAGACAAGAAAAGACGATAAATTAACGCGTGAACTTAGGTGTAACCGCAAACCCACTCGGCGATCCCACGAAAGGCGCTCCAGAGAGCTGCTCCACCCAGCAAGCCCTGGAGATGCCCTGCCGCTGCTGCAAGATGGACTGCTGGTACTCAATCGTCTCGGTAAGGAAACCTTCTTTGTCAACAAAGGAGAGACATCTTTTGAGCTTCTAAATTTGCTTAACTGAGCTTTGGTTGCTTTATTTAAGAGATCGCTTTATCACGCTCTGAAGTAGCTTTATGCTCTTCAGCTGATTATTCTAAGATCTCCTTACTCCTTGAGCCAAACACTCCACAAGTGCCTTCAGTCGGCCACTCACAAGTTGGGACATGTTACCGGCCAAGCAGGCGAGGATCAGGCGCTGGGGACGCTGAAACTCATCAGGGCATGCATGATGTCCGAATGCTCCGCGCTGTGCACCAGGCGTCGCCCCTTCATTACCCCTCAGTAGCAGCTCCAGCACCCTCGGGACCCGGAACGTACCTTAGACGGTTGATGAAAGATAAACACTTTTTCACCAGGTTCTGAGGTCCACATCGCATCCATATTTCCAGTTTAGAAGCAGTAGAATCTCTAGCGGCCTTATTTATTCGCTACCATATAACAAAACAACACCACATCATCGTTGGGTTCACATCAAGTGCCCGATCTCGCGAATCTACTTCTGACTTTCCGTACATAAGAACTCTAATCTCAATACCAATCTAAAACGTATTGTGGCCACCCTATGTGCACCAGAGGGATGCCGAAGCTCATCGCCTTCTCTGAACTTTTGCTTGAATTCCTTCTTGTCCTCCTCCGATACCTCTGTAGAAAGCAACGTCACCTTCCTCGGAAACCCTTCCTTGGTCGAGATCCAGTGATTCAACATTCGCTTAAAGAAGGGTCCGTCCAGTCCGTTGATGAAGTTGTTGCAGGAAACATGAACGTGCGACAGATGGTCGCCATGCACAATAAGGTCGAGAACGTCCTCTTCTAAGCTGACCTTCTCGTCCACAGGCTCTTCGATAGAATTGCAAATGAGACTGAGATCTCTAAGACACTTGTTTGTGAATACCTTCTTCAGCCAGCAGGTGAGGGGAGCAGAGGTTTTGAACGTACAGCCTGATACGCCAACTTCTGTCAAGTACCAGGGACAGATTTCGTTCAAATAGTGGTCAAAGTAGTGGACTTCTATAATGCCGATAGATCCGATGTGCTTCACAGCGAGGAGACTTCGTAGGTGAGCAGTGCCTTCCTCCTTAAACAACATAGAGTCCCTTGACGAGACGATGTAGAGGCCGAAGCATTCAAGGTACTTTGCTTTTTTTAGTTGTTCCCATGCGATCGAAGACTTGAAACGCACCACAGCTTGTCCATCGAAGTGCACACTAAGGGAAAAGAGTTTCATTCTATTCCTGACGTCGCGTGCTGCCTTCGACCATGGTCCGTCTCTCCATCCTTTGCCATCTTTCACCGAGCACAGTGTGCCACAAGAATCCCTTCCCAGGGTGGCACACACACTTTCTCGGAAGAGAAGAGGGACGGATGCCATAGTGGACTGCGGCGATGAATGGTCAACTGGTCCGTGATGGGGGGCCTGAAAAAGATCCTATATCTTCTTTAGGAGACGCGGCGTGTGAAGCAAAGAAGAACACCTGCTAACCCCAGGCTTTCGCCTTTATATACTCATAAAACTCACCGCTGAATCCTTTTGGCGGACGGGATATCGGACCTTGAGAGCCTCCAAATCCGTCCGCGCCTGCCCGTAGTCCGGGTCGTCCCCATTTTCCAAACGTCGCTTGATTTCGGTGACGGCCTTCATGTCGGCGGTGACTTGCTCCCATTCTCGCTTGAGACGCTCCTCCAGCAGCTCCACTTCCTCTAACGCCTCCTTGGACATGATTAAACTCTGAAGGAAAAGCTTTGGAAAGTTAACTTTGGGAACTCGGAGCCCGATAGTAGCTCAGACGAACTCCAATGTCAAACTGGGTATTCAGAAAAGATGCGGCCCACCCATGCAAGTTGGCAAGGTGTGAAAACGTTCTCTTCACAGCTGCACAACAAATGGGAATGTGAGAAGAAACTTCAACGCACAAATTGGCTAGATATCTATAGATTTTGGGGTGAATACGCCAAAGCAAACCACCCGACCTCCGTGCCTTCGAGTAAGCGGAGAGCGGAGGTATCGGTGGATATGGAGGAAACCTGATGCGAAATGCGCCAAAAGCATCGCAGAAGGATCAAGTGGACGAAGATTCAATCTGTGAAGGTTATCGTAGGTAAAGCGATGCGTTCCATGACACGAGGTAGACACCTCGACCTCCTGGAAAACAAGAATTGAAGCATCCTAATCCACGCTACCGTAGCCCGACAGCACCTCGGAAGTCACGCGGAAGGGATGAAAAGGAGGCAATTTATCATGTACATGGTGCGATTAGAACAAATTTACAACCCTTCAATGGTCCATTGCGTTGTATCCCGCCGAGTCCGATTCGTCGGGGTCCTCGATGGGGCGTCTTCGGTTCCCCTTCGGCTCCTTGAAGTCGAGGAGCAGAAGACCGCCCTTCTGCATCGTGCCTCGAAGAAGAATCGCGTTCGTCATCGCCTCCACGAAATCGATGCACTCCAAGGTTCTGAAAGTAAGTATAGTCATCGTAAACTTTCGATGTTTTAGGACCATTGTAACCCAAAACAAAACTTACTTCTCGTGGGTCTTTCCCCGTTTGTTGTACCGGTTCAGCGTGACCTCCATGGTCTCGGCGTTGATGCGGGCGTCAATCGCCTTCATGAAGATAAGCTCTGCGAGCTCTTCGATCATTCCCTCCGGAGACGTCTGGAACACTTCGGCCATCTTTCTGATATTAGCGTTCGAGAAGGGCATGAAGTAGAGCCTGATGGCCTCCTTGCGGATGAGGCTGTACAGCTTGTTCACGTGGGCAGCGATGTAGATGTTCAGAAGGAGCTGTAAATGAAGAAGCTTCAGTAGGGAAGGATTACACAATGGCTGTAAACCTCGTTCTTGAAGCCTTTGAGGAAGTCCATGACGGCGCTGAAGTCGCTGCCGATGATCTTCTTGACCACGTCCACGAGTCTCTGGTCGCATTCCATGAAGTTGCGGTACTCCATGTTGTTCAGGATCCGCTCCCTGAGTTCTGAGCGGCTGAAGGTCGCCAGAGCACAGATGGTGCCGTATATGGCGACGTCGTTCGCGGAGATGAGGTCGCTGGAGTCGAAAACTTCGAAACTGACCTGAAGTAGCATAGTATGGGGTTGAGATTGAAGTTAAAGGGTCTTCTTACGTTTATGAGCTTTTGAGCGACATCCCTGTACTTGCGCGTGTTGATGAGGTGATGGAGGGCGAACAAGGTTGTGATCTTGCATTGGGACCAAGGGTGTGCGGAGTTGGAATTTTCGAAAACGGAGGTCGGAAGTCGGAGGTCGGATTTTTGATTTCAAAAACGGAGGTCGGAGGTCGGAGTTCGGAGTTTTCAATTTGAAAACGGAGGTCGGAGGTCGGAGTTCGGAGGGCCAAAAAACCCGGAGTTTCCGGAGGTCGGAAGTCGGAGGTCGGAGTTTTGACCGGGCTGTTCTTGACAAGCGTTGCTTCATTGGCTAGAAAAGTTGGCTAGGAAAGCAATAAGCATCAGTTCCCAAAGGTTTCATGGTAATTGACAGCTATCAGTTCCCGCAGGCTAGAAAAGAAAAAAGATGGAATTGCGCTGGGCCCATAGGGTATCTGGACGATTTGCTCCCATAGCATTGCTTTTGGAATGAGTATTTTGTAACGACGCCCGGACGATTTGCTCCCGGACGATTTACTCCCATAGCGGACGGTTTGCTCCCAAGTCAAAACCGATGCTTACCAGGAGTCTCGTGCCAAAACGGCACTGCGCCCAAACGGTTCTGCGCCCAAACGTCC